>PVJN01011402.1:0-54589 GCA_004026805.1 Lasiurus borealis
AGGTGCTCAGGAAAGCACCCTCAATTGAACAGCATGTCTTTTGTCGCATAGGTGTTGGCCATTAAAGCTACGAGTATCCAAGGAAACTCATACAACTTAACAAAAGGAAGATAAACAATCCAATCAAAAAATGGGCAACAGACCTAAATAAGTAGATAGTTTTTCAAAAGACGACAGAAGGCATATGAAAACATGCTCAAAGTCACTAATCAGCTGAGAGATGCAAATCAAAACCACCATGCGATACCATCTCACACCTGTTAGAATGGCTATCATCAACAAATCAACAAAGAATAAGTGCTGGCGAGGATGTGGAGAAAAAGGAACCCTTGTGCACTGCTGGTGGGAATGCAGACTGGTGCAGCCACTGTGGAGAACAGTATGGAGTTTCCTCAAAAACCTAAAAAGGGAACTCCCATTGAACCCAGTGATCCCACTTCTAGGAATATATTCCAAGAAACTAGAAACACCCATCAGAAAGGATATATGCATCCCTATGTTCAGAGCAGCACAATTTATAACAGCTAAGATTTGGAAACAGCCTAAATGCCCGTCAGCAGATGAGTGGATTAGAAAACTGTGGTACATCCACACAATGGAATACTATGCTGCGGTGAAAAAGGAGTTCTTACCATTTGCAACAGCATGGATAGGCCTGGAGAGCATTATGCTAAGTGAAATAAGCCAGTCAGGGAAAGGTAAATATTACATGATCTCACTCATTTGTGGAATAAAATGAACAACAGAAACTGATAAACAAAAAGAGATCCAGAGACAGAAAAACATCGATCAGACCATCAAACCTTAGAGGCGGGGAGGGTGGGGGTAAGAGGGAGAGATCAACCGAAGGACCTGTATGCATGCGTATGGGCCTAACCAATGGACACAGACACCAGGGGGGTGAGGGCAAGGGTGGGGGTGGATGGGAGGGGGAATAAGGACACTTATGTAACACTTTAATCAATAAATAAAAAAAAATTAAAAAGCTACAAGTATCCAATCAAAGCAAAGACCCCATTTGGTGTGGTTGTCAGCTGCCCTTCGCAAATGCAGAAAAGCAGGAGGAAAATAACAGGAGAAACATTTAAAACCCACAGGTCGGAGGGGTCAGAAAGAGGGGGTTGGAGAGGTTGGTTTGAGATACTTAGCACCCGAGCTTCGGCCACACTCACCCTTCCCCGAAGGGAGGAAGCACCTACTATGTAAGAAACCTTTATGCTCCATAGGCTGCCTTTTTCACTTAACACATGTCCTAGAACCACTGGTCCGCAAGGACTCCTGGGAGGAAGGGTGCTCTGGGGAGGCCCGTTCCCACGGACCACGAGCGAGCAGGAGCCTCCCAGAAGACCTGGGCACCGGGGCTCTAAAGCTCGCATGTCAAACTCAGTAATAAATGAGGCAGGTGGCCCGCGGCCCTCGAGTTTGACACGCTCGCTGTAAAGGCATCTGGTTTGCCGGGTGTGGAGTGAGCGCTGAAGGCGGTGCCGCCAACCAGCCCAGCTGACCCCAGAGGGGCGTCACTGAGCACCGAGGGCCTCTGGCGGCAGGGGAAGCAGCAGCAGGACATGTGGCCACTGGCGCTCCGCTGTGGGCAGTGAAGGTGCGAGACGCTCCCCGAGGGTCAGGTGAGCTGAGGAGCCCTCAGGCCGCAGGGGACAGAGGTGCAGGAACAAACACCTCAACGTGACACGCTCGGAGGAGAACACACACCGGGTGCCGAGTGACCCGAAAGGAGTGGACACCACCCTCGGATAAAGGGCCAGAGCTTCTGGGGCACCCCGTCAGGCCAGGGCCAGAGAGGGAGAGGAGCGGGCTCTCTGCCGGGAGAGGAAGGTTCCCCGCTCTGTTCTGCCCTCACCGCATAGACGTGGGCGCTCGCTAACCATACAGGTTCCCAGCCCGGACCCTGGGAGCCAGTTCAGGGGGGGTGGGGTGCCTAGCCGGGCTGGGGGACCGGCGGGGGGAGCGGCCGCCGGGGGTAAGCCGGTGATCGATGCCTCTGACCACGGCATCAGTCAGTGCAGCCGAGCCCGCGCGAGGATGACGGATTGGCTGCGGCTGTGGTTGAGCGGAGCTCCAACGATGACGGGCGACCCTGCAGAGAGGGCCTGCCAGGCGCCGGCCCCGGGGTGCGGGGTCTCCCCAGTTCTCCACGCTCCTCACACCGCCCCGCGAGGCGGACACGGGGCCAGCGCCGCGGCGTGCAGGGCTCGGTGCAGGATGGACAGGTGGGGCTCGGGTTCACACGTCATTAAGGATTTCAACGCGGTGACAGCAGGGCAGTGAGCAAGCGTGGGCGCTGGGGGACTGCCGGGATGCACACGGGGAAGCCGGCCGGGCAGGTGCTGTTGCTGCACCCACTGTACCAAGAGGGGGCGCCAGGGAAGGCTGTGCCTCAGGGATGCCACACCCCGAGGTTTCCGAGCCCTGAAAGCCCCGAAAAGACACCATGATCCAACTAAGGACAGACGGACACACCTGTGCAGGCGTCGGCTATTCGGGGCAGGAGGTGCTCGGGCCCTGCTCGTTCTGCCAGATCCGGAAGGATTTCTAAGCAAAGATGCGACAAGATCCAGCGGGCAATGTTAAAGGACTGCCCGCCTGCGGGAAAGGGAGGGCAAGGCCTGCGGTGCCCGCGTGGTGGAATGGAGATTTCCATGAACTGCAAACCGAAATTCAGCACCTACGGCCTCCACAGCCGCCACGGCTCCCGCCAAACCACCCGCTGCCATCCTCTTCGCAAATGCTCTGGGATCGTCCTGTGGCCCAGGGACTTGCTGCTTTGCTGCCCTGGACCCAACGTGGTCTGACCTCCGCTGCCTCTTCCGCCCCCCCAAACCTCCCTGGCTGGCCGTATCCTGCCATTCCCTCTTCTTTCTCCTGCTCACCCTCCCTGCCCCCAGCCTGGTTCTCTGTCTTTCTTGCAGACGGTCCTTCCTGGCTCCTCCTCTGACCTTTTCAAGGCTGCCGTTTCCAAGGGTTCTGGTTCAGCTGCCTTCTCACTCCACACACTGCCCTGGGCTGCCAAGCCCACACCCACACCCGGGTTTAGCCATTTTCACACACCTGCCCAGCTCACCAGCCTGGGCCTCCCTCTGACCGGAAGAAGGGGGGGTCTTGTGACTCTGGGATGATGCCATGTTTTTATGTTGTTGTTTTTTTCATGCCTTAGCCTGATTCTTTATTCACGCTACTCCCTCTTCCTAGAATCGCCATTCCTTATGTACTCTCCAAACTCCTATTCACCCTTCAAGACCCCATCTAAGCACCCACACTTCCATAGAGCCGTCCCTGGCTTATTCCAGCCTGGACTGGAGGCCTGAGTGAACTCTCTCTCCAGAGACCCCAATACACTTCAACCATCTGATAAAAGCCTGACTCCCCACTATGACTGTGACCTCCTCAAGCAAGGGCAGGGCCAAATCATAAAATTATGACCCTCAACCAGAAAATTATTTTCGTTGCTACTTCTTACCTGAACCACTAGCAGGGTCGCCTAAGACCATCTGAAAACACACATATTTACATTAAGATTCATTAACAGTATTGAACCCAAGGAATTGTATTAAAGAGTTGCAGCATTAGAAAGGTTGAGAACCACTGGGTTGGAGCATCTGCCCAAGGCACGAAGGGTCATGGGTTCGACTTCCAGTCAAGGGCACAAACCTGGGTTGCAGTTCGATCCCAGGCCCCAGTGGGCTGTGTGGGAGGCAATCCATGGATGTGCCTCTCTCACATCTCCCGCCCGCTCTCTGACAGAGTAACTGTGCCCTGGGTGTTGGCGGGATGGAAATCAGCTGCCAGAAAGGCCAGCTCTGCGGCTGAGGCAGGGGTGGGGGGTGGGCAGCCTCAGCCCGTGGCCCCGGGGAGGGGAGTTCCAGCCGCAATAGCTGCTCCTGCCCGTTTGCTTCCGCTGTTCCTGGGCCCGGGAAGGAGGGGAGGCAGGAAGGAGGCCCATCAGGGCCTCCTGTGAATGAGAAGGAGCGGACGGGGCCGAGGACCGATCCCTGTGGTGAGACTGAGCGGAAGCCACCCGTGGAAGGAGAGGTGGCCCGGCTCCGTGCGTCAGACCAGCCTCCCGGGACAGGGACGCTCTGCAGGCAGCGGAGTCTCGGCGCCATGACAGCCAGTCCCTGTGTCTGGTGAGGACCCACTTGCCAGGCACTGGGCGTGGCTCCTTCTCGCCTGTCACCTTGCCTAATCCTCCCAGCATCCTTTCAAGGAGGGAATAAGCCTGTTTACTGAACGGACGGAAGAAGCCGTGGGGAAGCCGGCTCCGCCTGGTGTGGTGCCCGGAGATGAACATGCTGGGACCGGCCCGGGGCCCGGGGCCATTGGAGGAAGGGACGCGCCGTCGGAGGACCACGGTTTCCGCCACTGACTCCGATGAGGAGTGAGAATTCTAAAACCATCTGCAACCGGAGGCTTCTAACCAGAGCACCCCCAATGCTCGGGCACTTTCCTCTCTGCCCCCTGCCCCCAGGGAGCTGCCCCTGCTGAGCTCCCACCTCTCTCTCTGCAGGAGGCACAGCTGTCCCTCACCAAGGGGGCAGCGTCCCACCCGCTGCTGCCAGGGGCTCCAGCTGGGCAGCTGCTGCGGGAATTTCACCCTTTGCCTCGCCCTCCCTCCCCCCAGCAGGCACCTTATTCAATTAACGTGGCCACGAAGCTGCCGCCGGCTCCCGAGGCCAGCCCGTCAGCTCCCGAGCACGTTTTATTACGTGACAATGGTTGCCAGCACCATTCATTTCCTTTGATGGGACCCTGCTTTTTCCTTGTTCATTTAAATCTGTATTTGCTAGTGCTGAGCCCGGGTCTGTGTGAATGTTTAAAACGTGACCATTAATCTCCCGGACCCAGTGGCCACATACCAGGAAGACGGCTCTGTCCGGGCACCGGTGGTGCCTCTGTTCCCCCAACCGTCAGAGGGCAGTGCGGTGGCCACCGCAGTCAGAGACAGATGTCACTGTCATCTCCCACCCCCATGCACACGCGCGCGCACACACACACACACACACACATACATGCACATACACTGAGACGTGGAATTCCAGCTCCCGCTGTTTCTGGGTTGACTGTTGCATAAAAGCTCCTTCTGGGGCAGGAACTTTCAGGGGGTCCCCCCGGACCCTGAGGGCTCCCCAGACTCAGAGCCCAGAAGGCCACAGCTCTTCTCATGAGAACACTACGACATCACTTGCCTTTCACTCTCACCCTCTCACATCAGGCAGAATGTTCCAGAAGCTACATGACATGATGGTGTCATCGTTCTGGAGTAAATTTCAGTTTTAACTTCTAATAAGGCAAATCTGGATAAACCTAACCCCCACGAACACAAATCCCTTGGAATCCTCAGTTTGAAAGACTATGACATTCCTCCGCCGAGAGTTTGAAAGCCACTGTGGTAGGACCATGTGTTGAATGAAATTCTGCAGAGGCCCGGGGTGTGAAGCCGGAGACATGTGAGGGTTTTGCTTTTCCCGACTGTTCGTTTGCCTGCACCTGTGCAGGGGCGAAGGGCAGAGCGGGAATAACAATGTAAGTGGACCCCAGAGGCGCCTGGGCCTACCCTGGAGAAGAGGCAAGCTAAGGGTGACATCAATTCGCCCAGAGCCCGGTGTGGTCCTTTGGTTTAAACACATCTCGGCTGGAAAGTCACAGCCAGTGAGGAGGAGTCAGATGTGGTGCTCACCCTGGATCCTGCTGTTCCTCGAACACAGCCACCTCTGAGTCCCCAAACAGCCAGGGGATCCCTTTCTTAGCGGCAGGGATGGGCCCATCAGAGAGCACAACTTGTGTTTATGAGACAAAATGAGCGAGACAAGACATTTAAACAGCGTATCTCCCCAAGCAAGGAAGAATTACATTTGCTTATTCACTTTCAGTGGAATGAAGGATCAATAGTTGGAAAATTTAAGTGTGAAAAAAGTTCAAATTAGGAGGATAAAATGCTCCATGCCCTAAAAGGAAACCAGGTCTCTGATTTGTAGGGCCAGCCTGTGCCCCAGGTTTTACAAAAACGAATGAGAGCCCTGGCCAGTGTGCTCCATGGCTAGAACACTAGCCCCAAGCATGGAAGGGTCAGGGGTTCGATTCCCCAGCCAAGGACATGTAGCTGGGTTGCAGGCACCATGGGAGGCAACTAATCTATGTGTCTCTCTCACACTGATGCGTGTCTCTCTCTCCTTCTCTCCCCCTTCCTCCCTTCCACTCTCTCTAAAAATCAATGAAAAAAAAATCCTCAGGTGAGGATTAACCAAAAAACAAAACAAAAAACACAAGAACAACATTAGTGAGAACAGAGGAAGATAAGGAAGACTCAGAAGATCATCTACCAACAGTGAGCACCAAGTGAGACGAGGGAGCAGAGGAAGAAGTGCACAGCTGCCCTCTTCCCCAGCACCTGGTCTGGGAATACATCACGGTGAAGGCATCTAAGAACTGTCACATGAGCCCTCGCCAGTTTGGCTCAGTGGATAGAGTGTCAGCTTGTGGACTGAAGGGTCCCAGGTTCGATTCCGGGAAAGGGCACGGGCCTGGGTTGCAGGCTCGGTCCCCAGTGGGGGACATGCAGGGAGAGAGCCGGTCAATGATTCTCATCATTGATGTTTCTCTCTCTACCTCTCTCTTCCTCTCTGAAATAAAAATAGATTTTGTAAAAAGTGTCACGTGACAAGATGAAAAGAACACTTCCCCTGGGAAAACAACTTCACTATTGTGTGTGGAAAAAGTGATCTGCATTAGAAACAGTGCAGAAATAAAATCTCAAAAATGTGCATTAGTAACATAGTAAGATAAGCCCGCCACGATTATTCAGAATGCAGAGAAAGAGCCCAGAAATGACAATAAGAAAACCATGATAAATATGGAGAGAAAAAAAAACCCAACCTAAATATGCTAGGTGTTAGGAAGAAATCACAACAATTAAGAGAAGTGACAATTTAAAAAGCGTAAAGCTTGCTGAATTAAAAATAAAACAACTAAATATAGAACCGGATAGGGCTTCCAATATTCCAAACAAAATCAGTGAAGCGACCCAGGACTAAATCAATCCTGATTTCAAGACTTAGTGTAAAGTCACAAAGTAATCAACACAGGGAGGGCGGCGCTGGCTTAAAGACCGTCACACAGGTCAATGGAACAGAACGAGCGTCCACACAGAGCCACACACATGTGATCCCCGAATTTCAGCACAGGTGCCGAGACGACTCAATGGTGAAAAGGTAGCTTTTCAATCAATGACGCTGGGACAACTGGATAGCCACGTGGTAAAAAAAACAACAATAAAGGACCTTAATGCTTCCCGCACACCATACACCCACACACACACATCAAAAATGGCCCCTGAGTAAGGAAGCCACTGGGGCCCACGGAATTGCAGAAAAGGGGGGGGGGAGAGCGCCACCGGGAGATGATCCCTCAAACCCGCTGAGGACGTGGATGGAGCTCAGAATGTGGACGGGAAAGGAATCTCCTCCTCCTCCACGTGCTCCTTCACGGGTGAGGACACAGGAAGCCCACTCCTGGCCGTCCTCTGACAGGGACCGTTCTACAGGCTCCGGGGACTCAGAATGAAGACTGCAGCCCGGGGAGGAGATGAGAGCAAAGCACCGGCACCGACTCCTTCCGGGGGATCCAGCCAGAGGAAATAACGGTAAAACCACCGCTGGCACTGGGGTGGGGCACCCCTCACGGCCTGGACACTCACCCCCAACTCCCCCCAACCCTAACCCTAACCCCCGTTCCAGGTGGGACTGCCGTCGGGTGCTTCTGCCACGGTCTGAGAGAGGGATCGGGTGCAGACGGTGGGGGGTGGGTGATCTGAGCAGGAGAGGCAGGAGCTAGGCCCTGGGGTGGCCTTATGAAGAGCGATGGGTTGGTGACGTTTCCTGTAACAGTAACACTAAACTGGGACAGAACAGGGAGGCAGAGAGAGCCGGGCGCTTTACCGCAACATGGCGAATCTCAAAGAACGGCGTGAGGTCCAGAAGTTCCAGAATGACATACGGCATGTAAATACCACGCAGACAGTACTTTTCCATGGTCGCACATACACACACACATGCCACGGCATAAAGGACGGGCAGGCTCTGCCCCCTCTGCAGGACTGTGCCCAGGAACCGGGCCCGCCGGGTGACCAGCAGAAGTCCGCGAGACGGGAGTGTGGACTCCACCTTCTCGTGGGTGCTCCTGTTTATAAAATTCTCCCCACGAGCACTTACTTTTTCCATTTGTTGTAAAACAGGAGACGGCGAAAGCAGGAGGAGCGCTCTTCTCAGAGGGGCGGGAGCGGGGGACCGGCGTGGACGGGCAGCACCCACTCTGGCTGCTGCCACCGCATCTTGTTTTCCCGCTGCACGTCCACTGGGGGCGAGGGCTGGCGGTCACGTGCGGCGGGGGGTGCGGGGTGGGGGCGGGGAGGAACACGCGAGAGCCGCGCTAATTGAGTTAAGGTGGTCGGGGGGAGAAGGAGCAGAGCAAGCGGCTAAATGAAATTCCACTTCATTCCGGCAAACACCGCTGGGAAGAAGTCATCTGTGACGCGCAGCCTCTGTGCCAGGTGTGAGGACGCGCTTAATGAATGCCACTTAATGAAGAAAAAGGCGCTTATAAAACACCTGGCACAGGCGGGGCGCGGAGCGGCGGCAAGGGGCTCGGCCACACCTGCTGGCACTTTAATAAGCACCTTTCCGGCACCCGCTCTCCACGGCTGGCCGGCGGCGGCAGGCCGGGTCCCTGCCCTGCCCACACTCCCTGACAGTTCGGGGAGCGCATTTCTTTAGGACCATATGCTCGGGCACCGGCTCGCCCTGGAAGGTAATTAAAACGAATCATTTTTCCGCCAAAAGGGCCGGATCAGCACCCCCTCCAAGACCTCACGGCCGGGACTCCTGCTCCAGGTCCCCCAGGCTTCCACTCCGAGATTCCGGGTTAGGACGCGGGTCTCTGAAGACCCAGAGAGGCGAGAACATCTTGCAGATTTTTTTCTTATAAGTTGGTTCCGCTAAAACAGAAATGCTGTGATTTTTTAAAAAAATATATTTTGTTGATTTAAGAGAGGTTAGGGAGTAGGAGATAGAAACATTAATGATGAGAGAGAGAGGGACCAATCGGCTGCCTCCCACACGCCCCACACTGCGGATGGGGTTCGAGCCCATAACTGGGGCCTGTGCCCTGACTGGGAATCCAGCTCTGACCTCCCGGTTTATAGGTCAATGCTCAACCTCTGAGCCACACGGGACGGGCCAGAAATGCTGCCATTTTAATGATTTTCGGCCCTAACGTATTTTTAGACGTGGCTTTTCCCCATCCCCTCACTGATTTCGGAGCCAACCTCAGAGAGAAACCTCCGTGTGCAAACTGACTATCCTTTCTCACGGTCTGATGAAAGGTGGTTTTTGTTTTGTAACGGTACCAAGAAAATCAAGTGAGGTTTTGCCAAACCTAAAACAGACCTCTATCCTCTACAATGATACTCATCAGGTTCTACGCTCGGACCTGAAACATCCTTCCAAATACCCGCCAGGAAGCCGTGCCTCACGGGAGAGCAACCCCGGTGTCGACAGGCACGCAGGCGCTCTAATTAGGTGCCGAGCTCCCACTGGATGCCAAGCGCTGCGTTGGGCACGGAGATGTTTTAAAAACCACCGGTGAGTGTGTGTTACTGAGAGAAGCCAGCTGAGAAGGCCACACACGGAATGACTCCAGCTCTCCGACTTTCTGGAAAAGGCGGCGAAAAGATCAGCTGCTGCCGGAGAGGCTGGGGGGATGGCGAGCGGGCGTCACCGAGGACCGCGAGGCTGGGACACGCTCAGTGTGATGCTAGAACGGCAGTCACATGTCGGTACACATGTGTCCGACCCCAGAATGTGCGACATCAGCCCGAGCCCTGAGGTAACCCCAGGCTCAGGGTGGTTATGACATGTCAGTGCACGTTCCTCCTTGAGTAGAAAAAGTGCCATCTGGTGAGTGACACCGATAACTGGGCGAGAAGCACATGCGAAGTCTCTGCACCTTCCCCTCAATTCTGATGTAAACCTACATCTTCCCTAAAAGAATAAACATGAAAACAAAACAAAACAAACACAACAAAACTAAACAAACAAAAAAAACGAGCACCAAATGAGACCCCTAGCTGCCCCCCTTTAGGAAATTAAATGGAAACACAGATAAACCTCTAAATTAACAAGTAAAAAGCTCCACATGTCAGAGGTATGCAAATAAAGGTTATATGCTTTCATTTTAAAACAAAAGGAGACCACATCCCTATCGAGCACCGACCACACACACACACACACACACACACACACACACGCACGGCCCGAGGCCCCGCAGAGCGTCCAGGGACCCGGTAGCCGGCTCCCACCCGCCGGGAGGCGAGGACGCAGTGTGGGAGCCAACCCTGGACTGAAACAGTCACCCCGGGGCAGGACAGACCCAGGCGATGGCACAAGGTAATACGGGGTGAGGAGGCTTCGGGTGAGCAATGCGAGAGGACTTCTGGCCCGGGAGGTGGGGCGTGGCCTTCTGCAGGACGGGGGAGGGGGGGAAGCAGGGGAGCTGGAGGCTCTGCCCCTGGAGCCACCAGGACTGCGACAGGGACCCTCACTGAGCACCGGCCCCGTTCCTCAGGCCCCACACCCACCTCTCATCTCCCAGCCCAGCAAGTAAGCTTCCTTCTACAGCCGGGGAGAGGGGCTCGGAACGCGCCCACAGCCAAGGAGACGGGCTGCACAGGATTCGGGCGCACGCCTCTTCCCCTCTGCCCTGCTCCCCGCGAGGCGGCACCAGCCCGGAGGCAGTGCCAACGCTGACCCCCAACTGCCAGGGTCCCTGTGACTTCAAACCGCCAGCCTGCCTGTGCCATGACTTTCCTCCTGGGCAACAGACACCACGCGCCCCCAAACGCACCGCCCTGAGCGGACCGGGAGGCCGGAGGAAAGCACGATTCCAAACTCCACGCGGGGCTTTCCAGTGTGTGCCGCTCGACGGCATATGGCAAATCAATTACTAGCTTAAATCTTAAAGCGCAGACCTGGCGAGGGCGGTGCGGGGTAATCAAGAGCAGCGGTTCGGGCGAGATTGCCGGGAGCCGCTGGAGTTTTGAATACAATAAATCATCATTCCGGGCAATGGGAAGCCATATTGACACTTATTCCTAATTTGAATATTTAATTAGGGTGAAGTTCTCCATCACATTAGCGCAGGACCGGGAGGAAGCTGGAAGACTTACACAATTACCGTCTTCGCCCTCGCCAGCTGCTCGCTGCCGGCACAGGCCCTGTCCCCGCCCGGCAGGCAGGAGGCCCGGCCCGCAGGCTGACCCGGGACACTGGGTGCTGGTGGCCGAGGCCTCCGCGGGGCACAAGGCAGCCAAACGATGGCACCGGCCCGGCCCGAGGGCGGGGCTGCTCCTGCCTTGACTGAGCTCCGGCTGGCACTCTGGGCAGCAAGCGTGGGCGCCTGGCGTGGCACTTCCGTATGTCCCCCCGCCCCCCACTTAGTTCTCACAATAATCCTGCAAAGAAGGGGTTCTCCCCCCGCCGTACAGAGGAGGAAGCGGAGGCAGAGGAGTGAGGGAACTCGCTCCAGCTCACAGAGGTGGTGGTAGAGGTGGCCCGGTCACTAGTCTCACACACGTGCCCTTTGTGCGCACCAAAAACAGTGACAGAGTGCTTAACGCCAGCAAACTCGGGCTCTTCCCTGTAGTATTTTGGATATTCGGCACTGCACAAACACACGGGGTGCCGGGCATCCAGAACCCAGGCCTCCTCCACCAGCGCCCTGAAAGCTGAAGCTTGGTTAAAAGTATACCCCTGAGCTCCCCACGGAGTGGAGTCACAGGATGCCGTGGGGTGAGGCCCCCCAGATGCGGATGCCATCCACACCCTCAGAGGCAGGCACCGGGGAGGACACCCGGTGTCCACGGGGAGGGGACGTCAGCATCAGGACAAGAAAACGTGCCCTTATTTTTCTTTTCTCCAAACGGTCACAGCTTGACAATAGCATTTACCACCGCACATCAGTATAGACAAGAGAACACCGCCTTCAAGTCCTCCTTTTCTCTACATGAAACTTTCACTGACATTGCACAGGCACCACATGGTTGTGCGGGACCAGGAATGACACACGTCCCTCGCCACCCCCTCCCAGGCGCGGGGACAGGCCCACGGCAGCCTGCACGCTGCACGTGGCAGCGGTAGCTCTGACGATGCCCGGCCCCGCTGAGAAGCTGACCACGAGGACATCCCGATCGTTTTAGATCAGCAATTTCCTCTTAAAAGCTCGAGATGGGTCCAACTGCCCTCGTTTGGAAACGGTGGAGGCTCCGTTTGCGATGCCACTTTCAGCGGGAAGCTGATGGCGGGACCGAGGAGAGAGCGGCCCCCGCTGCCCCGGGCTCGGCCCCCCGCCACCCCCCGCCACCCCCCGCCACCCCCCGGTCGGGCCAGCAGCGGGGACCCAGCATCCGTCCGCCCTGCTCCCGGCGGGAGCACAGGGCGTGGGGAACTGGGAAACTTTCCTTTGTATATTGCACTCGCCCGCAGAAGAAAATCTTTTAATGAGGAGTGATGTAGTTACAAACTCTCCAGAGCCGTAATTAGAGCAAACTAATTGAAGTTGTGTTTTGACACACTTTCCAAATTCACGGGTGCCGGGTGACACATTCACAGCACCGCCACGGCGACGGCGCCATCGCCGGGCTAATGCCGCTTATTTGCATTCTCGTCACGCCGGCAGCTCCCCCTTAAATACCGTTCCCGCTACTGCTCCTTCGCCGTGAGTTTCCACGGGAAGATATTAACGGTAATTATTAGGACGTTAGTGGAATTTTTGCGTTAAAGAATAACAACGTGCATTAACATAGGCGCTGAGTGCCGATTCCTTTTCTTAACCACCGTTGGGAGGTTTGGGGGTTCTCCCGCGGCCCCCCGGCCTGAAGGTGAGGGCAGGACACCGGCTTCCTTTCGGATGGCGGCTCAGCCCGCGCCCGTGGAACCTGGAGTCACGGTTTCTGAGCGATTCTGTCCCAAACATTGAACAAGAAAAAGCTCTCCTCTCTTCAAGCCACACTAACATGAAACAGTTAAGGAGACATTTTTTCCAAGCAGTTAAAAAAAAAATCAACAATTTACAGCACGGTCCTTGGCAATAACACTAATGAATTCCAGGAGGGCGTGCTCGAGCCGCTCGGTCGCTGCCTGTCGGTGATTAAAGACAGACTTGGAGCCACTGGCACGGGAGGGAGGCCCGTGGGGGCGGGGCGGGCAGCCCCGGGTGCCCCCGACCGGGCCCGTTCGTGGGATGCTTCCCTCAGACACTCGCACCCGGAGAGGAGGACGCGACAGTTCTAAGTAATGGTTATTAATGACTCCCTCCTCTCACCTGACAGATCGCATCTGAAGCCGAGGACGGACGAGGCAGGAGGAGTGCACGGGGCCTGACAGAGCGCCGGCGGGCAGAGTCCCGCTTCCTCCTCGCGGGAGAGGGCAGGGCCCCGGGGGAGGGCGAGGCCCAGGGGGGACCGCAGCCCCCGCCCCAAGGTGCTGGCTCCGGCAGGCTGCGCAGGCGGTGGCCACGGCAGTGACGGCCTCTGGTCTCGCCTCCCGGGGGAGAGTCAGGGCCAGGGGCACCGTGATCCCGCGTGCCTCTCCCCATGTGTGGGCAGCAGGTCCCCCACTAGAGCCTTAGGCTTGGGCCAGACCCTTGAAGGATCTCGGGATCAAGAAAAACCACCAGCCGAAACCGGTTTGGCTCAGCGGAGAGAGCGTCGGCCTGTGGACTGAAAGGTCCCAGGTTTGATTCCGGTCAAGGGCATGTATCTTGGTTGCAGGCACATCCCCAGTAGGGGGCGTGCAGGAGGCAGCTGATCCATGTCTCTCTCTCATCGATGTTTCTAGCTCTCTATCCCTCTCCCTTCCTCTCTGTAAAAAAAAAAAAAAAAAAAATCAATAAATTATATTTCTTTTAAAAAAGAATTAAAAAAAGAAAAAGAAAAACCACCCTATCGTTTCCCACTCATAATTCAGGAGAAAATGGGGGCAAATGATCGGCCTGTCTTCACTGGAAATGTGGAATCTGAACCACTCACATTTCAGAATGGATGTCTAATCTCCACACAGGAAAATCTGACCGCGTGAAGAAAATGCTTCCTTAGGAAAATGCCAAGGACCGTGCTCCTTTGAAGCTGGGAGTTTTCTCCTTAAATTACCTTCCTTGTACCAATCTGCTATTTTTTTTCAAGTCACTGATTGCTTTAAAAAAAAAAGGAGGGGAGGGTGGGGGGACTGAGCTCCGTAGCTGCAGCCGCCCCGAATCCTGGCATTTATTCCCGCGTTGAAGTTTTATGACGCCGAACCCTGCAATGCCCAGACACCTCGCTCCCATATAAAAGAAACGCAGAAACCAGCCCCGTCTGGGGCCGCGGGCACCGCACGTCCCTTCCAGATGATCGCGTCTAATCTTATAAACCCGAACGTTTAAAGAGTCTCTAAACCCCACTGACCCTGCTTTTAAAAACAAGGAACATATGGACACAGCTAGCTTTTCATCTTCTTCCAGCCTTCTGAAATACCCCCTTCCCCAAACTCCGAGAGGAGCGGGCTGCCAAACTCAGATTCATAAAAGGCCGAGCGCCTGAGAGCTCGGGGCAGGCCGCGAGCGCCCGACAGAAAACACCGGAGAACACCAGACCCGAACAAAGAACCCGGCACCGGGCTCCGCCTTCTGGCCCGTTCCCCGAATCGGGGGAGACGATTTGTTGAGCCAAGCAAAACAATGGCGAATGAGGGGGATGTTGGCCACGGTCTGGAAGAGTTCATGGCCACGGTGGGTGCCTGGCGGTGCCCACGGGGTGCAGCGCGCTCTGAGGCGGAGAGTCCCAAAATTCAGGGAGCCCTGAGGCTCCCGGAAGGCGGGGAGATGCAGCGGTGGGGGCCTGGGTTCCGATCCCGCCTCCTCCAATCCTCCCGCTCTGCCCCTGGGTCAGTCGGTCACTGTCTCTGCAAGCCTCAGTCTCCCTCTTTGTTAAGAGAAGGACCCTAAGATCCGGCTCCCAGCATGGCTTTCAGATGAACCAACGTGCATACATGTTTCCATGCCGCCTGACACAAGAGGCTCAAAACGCTGTAGCTGAAATAGTAATGATGATAACTGTGTTTATTCTCATAATAATAATTAACGTTATTGTTCGACTGGAAATGAAACACCTGCTGCTCAAGTTCAATGCTGCCCTCCCCTCCGGCACCCGTGAATGTGGAAAGTGTGTCAAAACCCTAATCAGCCAGAAGGGCCTTAGAAAAGTTACTGCCAGCAAAAAATTGTGTTAAAGATCCCAGTTAATAACCGAAACCCGGTGTTGAAATAGAACAGCAAGGGGGAGGGGCTTCGTAACGACCCGGGAAATACTGCCCGTTTAACGCCCATGTTTACTTTGTTTGGCCCCAGATTCGCACGGAGGGACCAGGGGAAACATGCCACAGGCTGGCTCCCTGCAAACAGACCGCCAGCTCCGCTCTGACAAAAGGCTAAGTGTGCGCCTCTACCTGCGCCGGCTCATGAAACCGCCCCTGAGGTGACCCCACAATGTGTCCTGACGACGAGAACTGTGTTCACAACCCGAGGCAGGCCTTCCTCCAGACCCCAGGCGCGGCCCACTGCACACGGCGCCCCCACACAGGGAGAATCGGGCAGGAGAAAAGCATTCCACGTGTGCAGCCCTGCTCTCCGGACAAGAGGCCACGGAACCCCCAGACCCACCAGGGAAAATCACGGACAGTCACAAACATTCCAGAGGACATCGCAGGCAGCAAGTGCCTTGTCGGACCTGGAGGTGTGGGGGGGTGAGAAGGCCAGCTCCAGGGGCCGCTGCCTGGACGAACAGCCCGTTCTTCATTAGCCAGAAGCCCGGCTTCCCGAGAAGCCGCATGAAAGGTTGATGTAAAAGGTGCATTGCTCAGCCGGAGCTCCTCGTCCCTGCCTACCACTACCAGACTGCGTTCGCGTCATCACGCCCTCAGCAGTCTGTGGCACCACCACCAACTTTATCCCATCATGAAAGCAGCCGCAGCTCTGAGTGCGTCGGAAAGAGACTCAAATAGCCTCCTCTGTGGCTCTCCTCACGCCACTGCGCTGGTCTCCAGAACAAATCGAACTGCTGGGACCTCGCTTCATCGGGGACTTTGGAGCCATCCACGGGCCCGAGGACCTAGCGCGGCACCCGGTGTCAGGCCTGTGCCTGTTCCACATAAACCTCAAAGGGACTGGGCCCAGCCAGCATTTGCTTGTCTCTCTAGAGGCGGGAAGGCACCTGCGCTGGTTTGGCTCAGTGCGTACAGCATAGTTCTGCAGACTGGACTGCAGGGGCCCAGGTTCTATTCCAGTCAAGGGCACATGCCTGGGCTGCAGGTTCGATCCCCAGACAACCAATCAATGATTCTTATCACTGATGTTTTTTAAAAAGGTGGGAAGGCAGACAGCTTCAGTGCTTCTGACCAGAGGCCCAGGGAACAGATGAGCCCCCACCTCCCTCCCATCCCCATGGGAATGCGCTGGGGGGGGGGGTGTCCTGTCTCCCAGTGGCTAGGCAGGAGCCTGCGGACACGTGTGAAGACGCTGGGACACGCGGTGGGTGGCTGCACCCACCACCGGCCCCTGATGAGTGAGTCTCAGCCAGGGCGGCCCCAGCCACCGGAAGCCTCGGCCTCAGGGACAGTGTGTCGTTCAGAGGGAGCCCACCTGCCTGGCTGCGGTCCCACGGCTGACACTGGGCGGTGTGACCCGGAAAGGCATTTAACCTCCTTGTCTCCGTTTCCCATCTTGACACCGAGGCGATCACCGCACCCGGCCCGCAGCGCCGTGTTAGGGCTCCGTGCGTTCCTGTTTACAGAGCGCGGGAACGGGCCTGGCTCCTAAGAAGTCAATGTCCGTCTGCTTGTTGGACGGAGAACACGCAAAAGGCGTGATGTATAATCACATGACGCCGTGTCTTATGTATCTAAACGGCATACTGAGCATGTCTGATAAGTATTTTCAGACCCTTCCCCCCCTCCCCATTTGGGGCCCCACATGCCTCACTGGCGCGTGCTGTGAGCAGCCAGCGGGGTGACGGCTGGAGAAGGTATCGCTGGGTGGGGAGGCGCAGGGAGCGGTGCTGCCGGGCTGCTCTTCCCGCGGCTCGGAAGGGCGGCAGGAGCAGGAGGATGAGTGCGTCCTCACTCAGCGCCAGTGTGGCCGTCCCACCAGCAGAGGCACGCGGCAGCGCCACAGGCCCCGAGGGCCATGCCGTGCCGGCCACTACAGGAGAGAAGGGGGAGGGAGAGCGCGGGCGTCCAGGCGAGGCGAGGGCACCCCAGGTGTGGAGGGGGCGGGCCAGGCCTGGCACGCTGGGTCCACGGGCCTCGCAGGAGGGCAGGGCTGGCAGAGACGAGGCACACTCACTGCCGGAGCAGAGAGGCCTCCGGAAGGAGGATGCCGTGCTCGGGAGCCGAGAGGAGACTCGGCAGACGACAGGAAGCTGGGGAAGGCTCCGCACAGAGAGCAGGCAAGAGTTTGATGGCAGGAGACCTGGCACTTTAAGGTACGAGCAGAGCCCACGTGGGCCGTTCAAGGACACCCGAGTCCCCGGAAGCCCCACTCCTCTTTCGGGTCCTCTCTGAGACCCCCCGGCTGTCAGTCCTTTCCCCTGGAGTCATGAATGGCAGCACTCCAGAGAGGACAAGTCACGTCCACAAAGCACAAGGCCCGCCTGTGTCCCCTGTGCCAGGACAAAGAAAGAAAACATCTGCAAGAGGTGTCCCGTCAAGGAAGAATGTGAAGATGTGTGTCCTGCCCTGAACCGTGTCTTGCGGCCACCAAAGTGCAGCAAAACCCAAGTCACGGTTTGTTTCCGGTTAGGAAAACAAAGCCCGGAACCAGTCCCTGGCGTTGCCTCTGACCTCACCCCGATGCAGGACCACAGCCTCCTCGTACATGACGAACCCCCTCTCAGGGCACAGCTTCACCCCCAACACGTCATCACCCTCCGGTCCCCCAGGCTGAGCCTCCTCCGAGGACACCCTATGCCGGGCCTTCTCAGAGGCATCACTGCGACGGCTGGGCAAGCTCTGAACACGGTCAAGGTTCGTCATGCCTCCTGCCTCTCAGGTCGGGTGGCAAATACCGGGGCAGGAAAAGGAGAGCACGGCCCGATCTCGCCACTCAGGGCCTCTCGCTCCAGCCTCAGCCACAGGAGGTGACAGGTCACCTGGGGCACAAAGACCTCTGATCACCGAGCACTGAGGGGTGGCCTGAGGGTTTGGGGCCATGAGCTAAGGCCCCACCTGTCACCGGCTCATTGGGCAGGCGGGTCCAGCAGCAGAGTCACCCCCATCGCAGGGAGGCGGGGTCAGCAGGCTGGACACAGCACAGCAGCTCGTGGGCTCTGACCACAGGCCCCCGTGGACAGGCCTGGGCGCACGGCCGGGTCCCCGCTCCTTCAGGAGGAGCCATTAACCTTTCCGCTGACAGCGGGGATGGGGATGGCGGGACGGTTTTTGAGGTCAGCAAGGACCCGTGTTCTCCAAACCTGACATCGACATGCAGAAGTTGTGACTGAACCCGGGTGTCCCCGAGAGGAAGCGTAAGTGCGTGTGACAGATCTTCTGCAATCAAAATGCCCCATTTCCCAGAGTACCTGTCACAGATTGATAACATCCACGCAAAAAGTTAAGTACAATTATGTCTGTCACCGGGAAACATACTCCGGAACCGGTGACTGACATCTCGCTGGAGCTGACAAATCACCGGAAGATTTGCGAGCAGCTCCGGGCGCCACCACCCTCTGCAGGGAGCCGCCGGCCGGCCCCTGGGGGAGCCCGGGCGCCGCGGGGACCCCTCTCTGCGGCTCTGGGGGAGGGTGGCACCTCCTCCTGGGAGGGTCCCAGGCTCTGCCCTGGGCCTGAGGCCTGTGTGGAGCAGGACGGCCAAGCCTCAGCGCCCAGGACGGCCAAGCCTCATTGCCCAGGCCGGCGGGAAGGGAGCCGCATCCCCCACCTTTCCCAGGAGCCCCGAGCCCATCAGCCACAGGAACACGAGGCCCTGAGAATCCCGGGTCTTGAGTCAGACTGCGGGTTCCAGACGGACTCGGAAAGGGGCGGGCTCAGCGCGCCAAGGCTGGGGGAGGGGAGTGGGGATGTCCAGGCAGGCAGGCACTCTGCCGTCATCTAGCCTCTCTGACACCAGCTCTGGGACCTCAGAGGTGATGGCTACAAGTCGGGGGGGGGGTCAGTTTTGGGGACAGACACCCACTGCTCGGCACCCTCCCTGCCCACTGGAGCTCCCGGGCCCGTGGCAAGGTGCCTGCACCCCAACGTGGTCTCCGGAGCCTGAGCTTCTGAGCTGGGGGCAGGGAACATGACACTGTGACACGGAGGAACCCGAGGCCGCCTGACCGATGCCAGCAGCCAGGAGCTCACGACCCTGAGGTCGGCCTCTCTGAGCCAAGCAGTTTCACTTGGGTGGGGGGTGGGGGTGCAGGGGAGGGGGAGCTTATTTACTAATTTTTAAAAGGTGAAGCCAGGCTTTTTTCCCAGCGGCCGCGAAGATGGCGGACATTCAGACGGAGCGAGCCTACCAAAAGCAGCCCACCATCTTTCAAAACAAGAAGAGGGTCCTGCTTGGAGAAACTGGCAAAGAGAAGCTACCTCGATACTACAAGAACATTGGCCTGGGATTCAAGACCCCCAAGGAGGCCATTGAGGGCACCTACATTGACAAGAAATGCCCCTTTACCGGTAATGTCTCCATCCGAGGGCGCATCTTGTCCGGCGTGGTGACCAAGATGAAGATGCAGAGGACCATTGTCATCCGCCGAGACTACCTCCACTACATCCGGAAGTACAACCGATTTGAGAAGCGCCACAAGAACATGTCAGTGCACCTGTCCCCCTGCTTCAGAGATGTCCAGATCGGCGACATTGTCACCGTGGGTGAGTGCCGGCCCCTGAGCAAGACTGTGCGCTTCAATGTGCTCAAGGTCACCAAGGCCGCCGGCACCAAGAAACAGTTCCAGAAGTTCTGAGCTGGCTGCCTGCCCCCACCCACCCCGACCAAATAAAGTTATTTTCTCTCACAAAAAAAATAAAAAAAATAAAATAAAATAAAATAAAAGGTGAAGCCAGGCCTACCGCCTTCTAGCTTCAGTCCACCTGATGGGACTGGCCTCTGAGGCTTTCCATGACCCACCCCACCTGGACACACCACTGACCTCTCCTCCACAGTTAAACCGCCACCTAAGGACCATGCCAACCGCCGCGCAGCTGCCATGCCTGTCCTCAGAGGCCGTCCTGGCCTGCCTGTCACCTCTCGTCTCCTGGCTGCGGGCTCCAGCTGAGGAGGAGCGGGTGGAGGGTCCGCTCTGTCACTCAGACCTCAGCTCCCTAACGCCTCTGTGTCGCCTGCAAACGTGATACCCAGGCTTCTAAGGTCTGACCACGCCGTGGGCTCTGCAGCTGAGCAGCCAGGGGTGCAGGGCACCAGGGCTCTGCTGGGACCACTCCCCCAAACACACCCCCCAGGGCTGCAGGTACTCCATCACTGTGAATGCCCCGCCTCCAGAACGTCTCCATACTCTGGGGCCAGCATTGGGGGACCCCGTGTGTGAGAGGAGCGGAGGGCTGACCTGGTTGATGCTGGAAGGTGCTTCCCCCTCTGCACGGGCTCCCAGACAGCGGCACAGAGAGAGTTGGAAAAGCCTGCAGACTGGCCGGGCTCAGGCCCGCCCAGAAGAGAAGGGGAGGTGCCTGGGCCTCAGCCCCCGGCCAGCGCCACATGCAGCCGACCTGCGTGAGTGGCCGATGCCCAGAGAGCAGACCGGCGCCGGGCGCCTGGGAGGGCGGCTTCACTTCTTCACCGGAAGCTCAGCCACGTGTGCAGAGAGGAGAGCGGTTGGTTCGCTGAATGAGGAAGAGCCGCTCTGCCACCACACCTCATCCCGCCTTTGCCACAAACGTCACCAAAACTGCATCCAACCCCGCTGATACAGCCAGGGGCGGCCTCGGTCTCCGGCCCCCGCCAGGCTCACCATGAAAGGACGGCGCGGCCCCTGGCCCAGGACTGGCCTGTCCCCGCCACAGGAAGGGCCCGGGCAGAAAGCGCCCGTCCTGGGCAGCCCCTGCCTCCGTAAGAGACGGCAGCTCTGCCGGGACCACGAGGCCCTAGCGGATTCCCGAGGAGACCACCCACTGCCCGTTCAGTCTGAACTAAGCTGGCGCTCAGAGCTCACCAAAAAACGGCACGTGATTCTTTGAAACATGAGTGACAGCGTAAGAAACGGGGGTAGAGCCACACCATGTTATCTTCTGAGACAGAGCCTGGGCTCAAGAAAGCAATACGGTCTGCCCTGGCCCAGAACCCTCGTTCCCGTCCCGGGGAAACACCTGCCGCCCATTCTCGGGTACCATCGGGCCAGCCCTCCGAGCTGCCGCCGCCTCCCAGTGTGGCCGGTAGAGGGCGCTGCATCACCACGCTCTCACTCTGGCCCAGGCTTTGCAACCAGATCCTTCTTCACACAAAGACCAGGCTGGAGGGAGTTGTTCTTATTTATGCTTGTGGTTCAATAGGACAGGAGTAAAAGAAGCAGCAAAACACCACTTGCTATTCCATGATGTCACCGGTGTAAGAAGTGCCCAGAAAAATGACAATTATGCACCTTTGCTCACTGGAAATGGGATTTCTGTGTGTCCTGAATTCTGTCAATTTTCTACAAGTTTGTATTCCTCTCATAATCAGAAAAGCCCCCAGGATTGCTCAGGGGATTGAGAAGTTTTTTTTGGGGGAGGGAGGCGGTGGATGGGAGCAGCACGAGGTCCTAGGCTGAAGGAGAAGCATTTTTGCAAAACTGAATATTCGCCTGGACCTGTGCCGAGCCTGGGAGATCCCCGGCTCTGGACACAGCCCTGCCTCAAGGAGTCCACAATATGAGCACAACACGGAGTGAACGATGAACGGCCGAGAGGCGCTCAGAAAAGACAGCCCAGCCCCAGCCCCCGGTGCTCGGGGAAGGCTCCCTGGGAGAGGGGGCGTGGGGCTGCCATCTGCGGTGTCCACGAGAGCAAAGACAGAAACAGGAACAGGAAGAAAAGAAGAGGCTTTCAGGTCAGGGTGAGGTCTGAGGCTGGGGAGGGGAGAGAGCGGGAGCTGCGGGAGTCAGAGGGACCGGGAGCCTCCAGGGATAAAGCAGCATACTCCTCATTTCATTCATCTTCAGTGGAAAACCGGGGTAAGTCATCAGCATCTCAATCTTTAAAAATTATCAAAGATGCCGGATAAGAAAACAACACGGAAACCAAAGGCGCAGACGCCCTATGAGTCGGGAGGCTCAGCAGGGGTGCGTGCCCCTATCAACCACCGCACAGCGGGAGCGGGAGCCGGGAGAGACCGTGGTGCTGACCGGGAAGCGCTAATGTAACATTCAATTATCCGACTGCCTGCCGGCTGACTTAACTCAGCCAAATTAGAATACATTTTATATTGACTATTTTGACATTTGTTTTATTTGGCAAGTAAAACAAAACTGATCCAATTTCCTTACAACCCCTGTAAACCGTAAACCGTACAACAAGAGGTTATAAAACATGTGAGCTTATAAACACCACCTGCAGTTCCGCCCGCTGCCACTCCGGGGTCCGCGCCCTCTCACCTCAGTGGCCATCGACCGTGGTCCTCCACTGTCCAGGCTCCCCCACCGACCGTGCTCCCTCACTGACGGGCCGGCAAGCTCCCGGGGGGACCGGTCCTCCCGCTGTAACTCACGGGGAGAGGCAGCACCTCCTTTACCCAAAGAAAGGCAAAACCTGCCTGAGGCTGTGCCATTTATAGGTCCTTCCAGCCGATGATGTCAACAGGGAGCAGCTGTACCGGCCCGGGCTGAGCTGCCCACAGGTGATGGCCTGTTCCCGGAGCTGCGCTGCGTTAGCCTCGAGCTCCTAAGCCAGCAGGGGTGAGGGGGTGGGGGGGAACCTTTCTCCGGCCAAGGGCCACTGGATATTTACAGCATCGTTCACAGGCCATAAACATGATCAACTTAAAATAATTAGCCTTTATTAATTAACTCACCCCTTGTGCCTAGGCAGAGCCAGACCCAATGGTTCTGAGGGCCTGATATGGCCCCTGGCTGCACGTTCCCCACCTGCCCAGACAGAGACTCAGCTGATCCACCTGCCCTCGGGGTACTCATTGGCTATTTGTGTCTTTTCTCATCGAAGTGAACTGGAAAACTGCCTCTAAAGTGTCAGGCGATTCCAGATTCCAGGGGGGTCAAGCTTAAGGAACACGTGGTTGTGGGTGTGTCAGGAGAAAGCCCAGAGGGTCTTGATGGAGGAGGAGCCAAAGAAGCTGCTGGCTTCTTCCGAGAGGCGGATGCTCAGAGACCAGTGCAGCCCTCCACCCCTGCACCTCCGAGAGCCAGGCGTGGGGCGTGGACCGGGAGCGGGAGCCCGCCAGTGACCATTCTGCCCGGATCCTGACAGACTGTTCATCTCTACTCGCCCACCTGGAAGCTTCTAGATCTTTTCTCATTCTTGGTACAGCAATCCCCACTGACCCCGCCCACCAAACCTTCCTTGTTTTTTTTCACTTTTGTAATCCCCGTTTCAAACGTACTCATCATCGCGTTTGTTGTCCCTTGTCCTCAAATACCCGACTCCTAGTGATGCGAGGTTTCTGTATGTGACGGGATTCTTTCCCACCCGCGTCTGGCAGAAAGTGGAGACCTTTCCCACCTCCATCCCGACTGCCATCCGCTGCAGAGCGCTGTTTGCTCTCCCGAGTTTCTTTGTGGAAACCGTGATTAAAACTAACATCTCCTGAAAAACTTCTCACTGTTCTCTCACACCCAAACTGCTCCTGTCTTCGTTCTACTCGGTGGGAAAAGGGACACTGTGACCATGAACACAATCACTCACCAACCCGCCCGGGTGCCACCGAGTGGCTGGCCAGGGCAGAGAAGGAATCCCACCGCCTTCCGGCCAGTGCCAGCCACGCGGTGCGGGCCCCGCCTGCGTGCAGCTGCGCGCCCTTCAGACCAGCGAGCACCGTGCAGCTGCGCGCTCCGCTACGTCAGGGCCGTCAGAACGTGTGCAGGAGAGAATACACGACGGCCTGTGCCTTCAGGCGATGCAACGACTTCTCCTTGGATTTTAAATCTCCTGAGAAGGCAGATCGCTCCTGCACCGTTTCAGCAGACACCGAGTGGAGGGGTTCGGAACCGTGTGCCCTGGGACCAAAGACCCCGTGACCGTCCCCTGCACGGCAGCACGCGATGCCCCGGGCCAGGCCTCACCTGGGAAGGCTGGGGGCCGGGGTGGAAGCAGCTGACGACTGGGACGGCGTGGTGGGCTGGGACGAGTCATGGTTCCTTGGCACTCTGCCCATGCGGTACCAGATCCCCATGCTGTTCAGTTCCCTTTGGGAGAGAAGAGAGAGCGTCATGGCGCGGCTGAGCGCAGAGCGTGGACCTGAGTGACAGAGCAAGCCGCTCCTTCCAAAGAACCGCCGCCTCCAGCGCCAGGGAACTGCGACCCCCAGACTGGCCACTGCACCCCCTTTGTGCCCCGGTGTCCCCGGTCAGAGCTGGCCTTCCTGCCCGCCTTCCTCCTGCACTTTCCGGGGTTCTCAGTCCTTACATTCTTCTTTAATTGTGTCATTTAATTGTAGGGTTTACACGACAATCCACTTCAAGCCCCACTCATAGTTCAGTGCTGCCAGCTCCCCGCACACTTTAAGCCAACCCCATGGCTCGCCCGTCACCCAGCCTGGGCCAGGCCGGTGGGCAAGGCCCGGCGCTCAGGAAAAAGAGGGGGGTCTGCACTAACATGGACGAGAAGGAAGCAGACCCGGCCCAGATCTGGGAGGCGATCTCAAGATCACGGGGTCCAGCACAATGGCAGCAGAGCCAGCCAGGGAGAGAAGCACGCGGCCGAGGGCCAAAAGCCGTCTACCATGCGGATTAGCTGGCAAGTACTGGATCCGGCTGGCTGAGTACAGTGGTACCTCGAGATACGAGTGCCCTAACATACGAGATTTTTGAGATACGAGCAGTCGAGCGAGCGATTTTTGTTTGAAATACAAGCAACATTTGAGATAGGAGTAATCGCGCGGATCGGCTGGCTGCACACGACCCACCAGTTTACCTCGACTCGAGGGTCTCATAGTTTCCCACGCCTCAAGGTTACAGAACGAATTAAACTCGTATCTCGAGGTACCACTGTATAATGAACATCTACTGTCTTTTGGGCACCAGCATCCACTCACTCCCCAGTCTGACTTTTTATTTCCCTTCTGTATCTGGGGACAGCCACCCCGCATTCTTGGTCCCTGAGTTCCAATGGGTCAAGCTGGGAGAGAGAACCTTTTCCGGGTGGCACTGACAGGGTCAGGGGGCACAGCACCCCGGGGAGGTCCATCAGGACCAATGAGACTGAGTTCTAGAACTTCTGTTTGAATGATCGAGGACACAGACTTGCTCTTGGCCTCGGGACTTGAACCTGGAGGAGAAGCAGGGGAACCAGGCGGGCCACCGCTCCTCCATGGGGAGCACACGTCTAGGAATGGGGTCCCTGGATTGGAGCCAGGAGGAGAGCGGGGGGAAACTAGGTTCTCGTGACGTTCTCGAGCACCCACTTTCAGCCACACTGAGCAGCCTGCCCGCCAGTGAGGGCTGCCTCTGCCTATGCCAGCCCGGGGCAGGCTCCCTCTCACCCACAGTCAACCCCGGTGAACAGCACGATGCGCCCAGCCCTCTGCTCTTCAGGAAGGACAAACGTGCGGTCAGAAAACCGCATAAGGAATCATCACGTGGTCATGAAATTCCATGCTTTTCCCAGCTCAGAACCCCCACTGGCACCCGGGGCCCTGGGAGAAAATCCACACCCCATCCTGTGCCCTGAGGTCCCTCACCTCTCCCACTCTCCCTCACTCGCCCAGCCAGCCATGCTGCCCCTGCTCCCCGACATGCCACGCCTGTTCCCACGGCCCCGCCCCCTCCTCTGCCAGGGGCCCTGCCCCCACCCTCTGCAGGCGGTTTCTTCCTCAGCCCGAGTCCCTGTTCAAGCCTCCCATCCCGCCTCCCTCGCTGACGGAGCCGCTGGCTCACGGCTGTGTCTCATTTCTGTTGCTCCCCAAAACGACACCATCATTAATGTGCTGTGTGTTGCTCGCCTCTCCTGCTAGAACACAACTCTGAGAGCGACTCTTTGTTGACTCAGCCGCCAACTGCCAGGTCTCTGGCCATGGAACAAGGTGCCGTAAACTCAGGGCCAAATAAACTGCCGAGAGCGAGGTCCCACAGGAGAGGACTCCTGGGCTGGGGCACCTGGGATGCCCCAGAGTGTCAAAGATAAACACCAGGACAAGGGGAGGGAAGGCCCTGACAGCAGGAGTGGCATGAGCTAAGGCGGTCTGGACCGGCTGCAGCTGCATGGAGAAGGGCGAGATCTGTGCGCTGGAGACTCACCCAATGAACGTGTACTGAGGAGGGGCCTGCTTGGTCCGACCCATGATCCGGATGTCACAGATGGCCGCCTCCGTGGAGTCCCGTGGGATAAACTTAATGCACAGCCTCTTCTTCCTGAACGCCACTTCCTCTGCAGGAGAGAGCAGGACAGGCGTGAGTCTCTATTCCGAGCATCGGGTCTCCCGAAACACCCCCTTTCCGGCGGCGGGAGGGGCTGGTCATCTACGCGCCCACAGAAGGGCTGGCCCTGCCCCTCCTGCCCTGCCCGGCCCACAGCGGGCAGCCGGGTACGGTGTGTGGGCCTGAGGCAGGCCTTCCCGCACCCGCTCACTGCGGCTCCTTCAGGCACGGCACACGGACACCTGAGATCGCACACACTGATTACACGACTGTTTTCTCCTTTCCTTCTCCTGGGAGAAATTTTCAAACAGCCCTTGAGTGCAGGACCCCCCATGATCCTGTCATCCAGTTTCAACACGGCCCCCAACGGGCAGGCTGGGGCTTTAGGGTGAATCTCTCACACCACGTCTTGTCACCTGTCCATAGCTCAGTGGGCACCTGGGCAGACAATCTTTTTGAACACGATCACCCTGCCATGACTGTCCTTAAATAAATGAACCACAACTCCTAATCCCATCCAGTAAACAGTCTACAGTCAAGTCCCTGCCTCGGCTCACAGAGGGCACCTCACCGCTGCCGGTCTGTCTGACTGTGGCCGTCACCTCTCCAGTCCCTCTGGTTCCGGGGCAGCCTCTCCCGCCACCTGGTCCTCGGGGCCTGGGGCTGAGAAGCGGGGTCACTCCCTGCACCTCCTGGGAACCGGCAGTGATGGCGAAAGACCGAGTAGGAGGCTGGTTAGGGTTCTTCAGGCAAGAACACTCCCCGGGTGGTGCAGGCACATCCTGCAGCGACAGCTCGCCTGCTCAGCTTTTGGGGGTGTCGGTCTGCCCCCGGGATGAAGCCCCAGCAGCCACTCTCTGAGTGTTCGCCTCCCCTGACGACTGCTGCTGAGAGCCATCCTTTCATTAAAGGTTTCCAAGTGGCCATTTTCTAAATCTGTCGTCTGTCTACATTTTCAGCTGGAATTCCTCTATATAAAACAACAGCTTTTCTTCAGCTACTTGCTCTCTCTGAAATACGCTGTATATGAAACAGGATAAACACGTGATTCAGCTATCAAGTCTTAGCGATGAGTCTGTGCCCTCCAGCCCCTGTGGTGGCCAGCCCGGGTTTGCTGGCTCCTCTGTGGTTTTTAAACACAAGTCTGAATGAACTGCAGTCACTCGACGTGAGTCAGACAGACCTGGGTGAAATCCCACCTGTGCCACCTCCCAGCACTCTGACGCTAACCGCTCTGAGCCTCCATCCCACGCCTGTGAAAGGGAGCTAAGGACATCGCGCCCTGGAGGGAGGCAGGGTACATGAAATGGGGTCGATATGCGCTTCTTAGCCCTGTGCTTAGCACATATATGTACTCCATAAGGAACAGCCATGAACATTCTTAGCATCATCAAGGAAGCCTCCAGCACAGGATTTAAGTCAGGGCTCAGCACTGACTTTCAAGCCCTTTCCGTTCTGTGCCAGGAAACGGGCTTTCAAATCGGGAAGTGGCACGAGGAGGGCAGGGCAGGGCAGGGCAGGGCAGGCCTGCGGCCGGTCTCAACTTGACCAAGACGAGCCCCGATCAGAGGTGCTGATGGACCTACAACCAAGAGCCACGACGCCCTGAAGGCAGACCCACAGAGCCCGCGCCCAGGACAGCGATCCCAGAGGAGAGGGGCCTCTGACGGTGGGGAAGGCGGGCCCGCCCTGCCCGCAGGTGGGAGCGCAGGTCTTTCACTCGCCCTCGCCACGCTCTCTCTGCCCCCTTCCTCCCTCCACAGCCTGGAGCCACTAATCACACCCGCTCCCGCAGGCCTGAGTTTAAGTAAACACGTTATGCAGAGTCAATAGAACTGTGTTCAGTCATGCTCGTGAGCACAGAAAGGACACAGCTCTTCACTAAAGCAAACAGCCTGCCAGTGTCTAAGTCCCGTGTGGATGCAACAAACTGTACTTTACGTGGATTACAGGAGTCTCCTCCTTCTGGCTGGCTTATAAATCAGGGCCTCGCCTGCACCCAAACTGCACCCGGGCCCTGGGCAAAGATGCCAGGAAATGGCCGTATGACAGGAAATGACGGCTACCTGAACCCACCCTCCTGTGAGAGAAGACCCTGGTGGAGAGGCCAGGCAACCTCACAAAGTCCACGGCACGCAACTGCGCCCCGAATCACGGCCCAGCTCACCCCACAGCAGCCAGACCACAGCCCGGGCGGGCCCCCACCCTGGGCTTCCTCGCTGAACGGGTTCAACTCCAGGAAAGTGCAGAATAAGAAATCCCTTGTAGCTCTACAGCATCAACATAAAGACACTGTAAGTCCATTAGTCGTCAAAAACGAACACCAATCCTAAAACGAAGAAAAGTGGCCGAGACCGGTTTGGCTCAGCAGATAGAGCATGGGCTTGCGGACTGAAAGGTCCCAGGTTCGATTCTGGTCGGGGACATGTACCTTGCTTGCGGGCACATCCCCACTGTGGGGCGTGCAGGAGGCGGCAGATCGATGTCTCTCTCATCGATGTTTCTGACTTTCTATCTCTCTCCCTTCCTCTCTGTAAAAATCAATAAAATATATTTTAAAACGAAGAAAAGTGGGGGTTGGGGGGGGAGGAGAGGTAAAAAATTAACACAAATCTACGGGCAATGTTAGTTCTCAGGTAGACAGGCCATTGAAGAATAAGCAAAGGTAGCCAGCCAACACTGGTGAAATGTCCAGTCTCGCTAATAAATAACGAAATAAAAATTCAATAAAATTGGGAGAGCAAAAGTAAATTAAAAATTTAAAACCTATGCTAGCAGGTCAGTGGAAGCAGGTACCAGCCCGTGTCATTAGTGGCGCCGTGGATTGGTGTTTCTGGGAGTTAACCTGGCAGGGGAGAGTGATAACACTTATCTTTATCGAGCCCTTCCTCTGAGCAAGGCACGGTGTGCAATGGGCACCTTCGGCGATTCGAAGGTAAATTAAACCCGGAACTTGCCCTCAAAGAAAGAGGTCAGCAGCAAAGACAGGAAGAGAACACATCGATGGCTGAAATGCAGCTGAAACCACTCTGAGGCGGTAGATAATATGCCCCTGGCCCATTTACCAGATGAGGAAACCGAGGCCCAGGAGGGCGAAGTCCTGCAGTGGTGCGTGCAAAGCCAGACTAAATATCCGGGGAGGCCCCTCCACAGTCCGAGGTCCCCCAGGCCACGCTGCGCTTCGTCCTCATGGAGGGACGACGGGAAGTCAGAGGCAGAGTCGCTCCCTTTGGCTCCCACCTCTGTGGCTCCACTGCTCACCCCTTTCCTGCCCTGCAATGCGTGTGTGCAATGAAGGCAGCAGAAGGGACTGACCTCTGACTGAGGGGGGCCCTGTCTCATGAGGTTGTACAGTGGTACCTCGAGATACGAGTTTAATTCGTTTTGTAACCTTGAGGTGTGGGAAACTATGAGACTCTTGAGTTGCGGTAAACTGGTGGGTCATGTGCAGCCGGCCCATCCGTGCGCGATTACTCGTATCTCAAATGTTGCTTGTATTTCAAAGCAAAAATCGCTCGCTCGACGGCTCATATCTCAAAAATCGCGTATGTTAGGGCACTCGTATCTCGAGGTACCATTGTACTGCAATTTCTGGTTGCCACGTGCAGGACCCACTGGACTGAGGTCCTTGAGGGAAGGGCCAGGATCTCCGTCACCTTTACACCCCAAAGCCCGCCGTGCCACCGGCACCCGCCCCTCTGAGCTGACCGTGGAGAGGAGAGCTGGCTTCAGGCTGGTGTGCAGGGACCAGAGACTGCCTGAGGCGGTGGGAGGACTGAGGCTTGGCTGGAAAGATATGGGGGTGGCATTCCCAGTGGAAGGAAAGGGCAGGTCAGGCAAGGAGACCAGCAGCAGATCCGCAGCCGGCAAAGAACGGGGCCTGGAGCGCGGGTGTGTGGCTCTGTGGGCGAGGCAGAGGGTGCTGGGATTGAGGGGCGCCTTGAGGAGGAAGGCTGGGCACCCGTGGGGGCCTAGGACCCAGGGGCCTCGGGTACTTGGAAACCCATCACCAGGAAATCATTCTCCATCTGTTCACACCCAACTGACCTACAGATTCAACACCATTCCTCTCAAACCCCAGCTGGCCTCTTTGCTGACACTGACACGTCCTGAAATTTATGTGGAAATTCCAGGGACCCAGCTCATTTTGAAAAATAAGAACAAAGTTGGAGGACTCATAGCTTCCAAACCCGCTACCCAGCTGCAGTCATCAATCAGGCTGGCACGAGGAAAGTCACGCAGGTCGGTGGAGGGACTCGGAGTCAGAAACACACACGCGGTTATGGCCAATGGCGTTCAACAAGGGCGCTGAGGCAAGCCAGAGGAGGGAAGGACGGTTATTCCGCCGGCATTCACATGCGCAAAAATGAGGCTGGACCCTCTCTTACACCATTCACAAAATTTAACTCAAACTGGACCTCAACATAAATGTAAGAGCTAAAACTATAAATCTCGTAGAAGAAAACATAGGCATGGAGCTTGGTGACCTTGATTTAGGCAATGATTCCTTGGGTATGTTACCCAAAGCATAAGCCCCCCCCAAAAAAGGTAAATAGATTCCATCAAAATAAAAAAGGACAACAAGAAAGTGAAAAGAAATCCTCACAAAATGGGAAAAAAATATTGCAAACCATATAATTAATAAAGTACTTATATCTAGCATACAGTTAAACCCTAAACAACACGGGGGATAGGGTACCCAGCCTCCCACATAATAAAAAATCTGGGTATAACTTTTTTTAAAAAAATACATTTTATTGATTTTTTACAGAGAGAAAGGGAGAGGGATAGTTAGAAACATCGATGAGAGAGAGACATCGATCAGCTGCCTCTGGCATGCCCCCTACTGGGGATGTGCCCGCAACCCAGGTACATGCCCTTGATCAGAATTGAACCCGGGACCTTTCAGTCGGCAGGCCGACGCTCTATCCACTGAGCCAAACCGGTTTTGGCTGGGTATACCTTTTGACTTCCCAAAAATATAACTACTAATAGGTTACTGTTGACTGCAAGCCTTGCCAATAACATATACAGTCAATTAATCCATATGTTGTGTGTTATATGTATTATACACTGTATCCTTACAATAAAATAAGCTAGAGAAAAGAAAATGTTAAGAAAATATGGTTAGCATTTACGGGGGGGTGGAAAAAATCTGTAGACCCACATAGTCTAAATCCATGTTGTTCAAGGGTCAAGTATGTATTAAAATATTCTGACAACTCCGTTAAACGAAGACAACTCCGTTAAAGGAAGGCTTTGACATGGCAAAGGACCGGAGGAGACCTTCTCCAGAGAAGACACAGCCATGGCCAACACGCACCTGAAAAGATGGCGGCTTCCTGACCTCACAGGGCAACACAGCCCGAAGCCACACTGAGCGCCACTCCACACCCACCGAGAGGGCTGGAATTGAGGCTGGTGACACGTGCTGGGGAAGCTGTGCCAGAGCCGGGCCCGCACGCGCTGCTGAGGGACAGAAAAACGGGGGGCGGCAGGTCCTCAGAAAGGTAAAGACCGAGTGAGAACAGGCCCACGCCACTCCACGCCTGGGGAGACGCCTCAGAGAAATGAGAACGCGAGTCCCCGCAGAAACTTGTACATGGATGCGCGCGCAGCATTATTCATAACGGCCAAAGGTAGAAACAAGCCAAGCATCCATCAACTGGATGGATATGCAAAAGGTAGCGTATCCATATAAATGGCGCATTATTCGGCGATAAAAAGGAATGAGGTGCTGGGAGATGCTGTGACACGGGTGGGCCCTGGAAACATGTGCTCGGTGACAGGAGCTGATCGTGAAGGACCGCACACTGCAGGTTCCACTTACATGCAATGCCCTGAACAGGCGCATCCGCGGAGTGGGCTGGGGATCGCCCAGGACCAGTGCAGGGGCCCAGGTGAGGGGCGGAGAGAATGGAGAGGGACTGCTAATGGGTGGGATTCTCGGGGAGGGGGAGAAATGTTCTAGAACTGAGGGTGATGGTGGCCAACTCTGTGACTATACCAACCACCTCTCAATTGTATACATTAATGAGTAAACGGGGTGGTGTGTGAATTACTAGTAGATCCGGTAGTTTTACCAACCGCCTGACACATACATATATAAAATATTTTTGTAAAAGGGGCTTAAACACCCACTTTTACAGAGTGGCGCTGTGTTAGAAGTGGGGCTGGTGTCAGACTCGTGTGTGTTCCAGTTCCTCCCCACTCCACGGGCGTGACTTGGGATAAATTCTTGAACCCCTAAAACAGTTACTGAGGCTCACGTGTGGCAGATGTGAACGGGGTTTCATAATCCCCATTCCCAAAGAGAGGTCTTCTGAAGACTCAATGGCCTCAGGTATGTAAAGCATTGACCACGGGGGTAGCATACAGAAAACATGTACGGAGTATCAGCTATTATAATTACGAACTAACTCCTATAATTTCAAACAAATAATAGCAAAATGTCCAAAAGTGAGGAGACTATTAAGAAAAAGAAAATATGCTTTGCAGTGGGACCTCCTTATGTGGGGCCTCTGCAGATCTGAAAAGTCTGTCTACCTGAAATGTAGCAAAAACCAGCAAAAACAGGGGGTCCCCCTGGGGCTGAACATGGAGAACACAGATACGCGTGGCGCAGAGTGAGAGCCGGAACTTCACCGAGAAACCGGGTCACAAAGAAAGGAGTCTCCGTGTTCGCTTTTAATTTACTGCTTCCCGGTGGGCATCCTCAAGTCCGGTGGTGAGAGGAATTAAAAATAAAACGAGTTACAGCACAGCAAACTGAGGAGGCCAGATACGCAGTGGTTCCCGGCGCCGTGTGATGGCCGAGTGCATGAAGGCCAAGTGCATGCCGGGCCTGAAGATGCTTCTGACTTGTCTGGGACTCTCTCTCTGTTCTGCTCAGGCTCACACGGGACCCTGAGTGCGCTGATGGTGGGCTTCCTGGTTCTGGCCTTTCTTGCGAGCTCCGAGAGCCCAAAACGGGGACAGTATGCACTTGTGTTCCCTGGGCGTCTTCTGATTTTTCCCTTTGCTTCGGGGTCTTTGCCAAACTTGCACGGGGCTGCACTAAGGACAAACCCGCCTCTCCATCCGTTCCTGTGAGACCGACTCAGCAGGAAGCCCGCTCCGGGAGGCAAGGACATTCGGCTCACTTACCGGCGCCAACCGGAACGCTACTGGCTCCTTGGAGAACCGAGTCAGACCCCGTTTATGCATGGGCAAGCAGCAGAGACTCCTAAAGTATTTCCAAAGAAAAACGCACACAACGCTACCTAAACATGTCCCCGGAGGAAGGAAGCGGCACGCGGTGACTCACGTGTGTCCACCGTCTCCTGGATCGGGATGAAGCCCACGGGCAGCGTGTCCTTGATGTCGATGAGCTTCATGTCCACCAGCACGTTCCCTAAGTGACTCTGGGGAGAAGGAAAGAGGATCAGACGGTGAATCCCAACACGCCGTGGCGTGTGTGCCGTGTTGGCCTCGAGATGCATGGCTACACCGTGACCCCTGCAGCTTCGCGACAGCAGGTTAACGAGAGGGGGTGCCGCTGAATGCCCCCCAGCGGTCACATGGGGCCTCGGTGGCCCAGGAAGGAGTTTCACCTGCAGAACCTCAGAGCCACGCACTCAGACACGTGACCCGGCACGCCTCCGTTAGGCGGACGGGCAGCCAGGAGGTGCCGGGGACATGACCAGAAGAGGACAGATGTGCACGCACCCCGGGACCAGCTCTCAGGCCCTGCGGGTTAGAGCGAGCACATCCCTGGAGCAGCCATGGGGGGAGCTGTGTCTCATCGGAGCAGAGAACCAACCACACTCCTGCGTGGCTGCCAGCCTGCATACTGACACCCGTTTCAGTTGCTGGATACCGTCTGTAAAACCCCAAGAATCACAAAACACAGCGGGAGAGACCTGGTGGCCTCCGTATTCCACATCTTCCAAACAACACGCGCCAGGGCCCCTTACGGTTTCCATTCAGTGGCAGCATACGGGTCCTCGGTGCTCAGTTTCTGTAACCAGAGCGGAAACGTCTTCCGAAGGCAGCCCCCAACCCCCCCGTAAATGGGAGAGAGAATGATCTACCCCACAACTTCAGCACGGGCTACCCCGAGGGTGTCCTCAAAGCCTCCAGCGTAACCCGCAGTTACGTCCCCCTCCCCAGCAGAGCCGGGTAAGGCAAGACCGATGGCTGCTGACCCCACCTCTCTCCAGCGAGGATGCCAGCCACGCACTCTGCGCGTGCCCATTTCCCGGAAGCACCCTGCCCCCGTGAGCACACTTGGGGTCCTCGCTCTGTGTTTGGACAAGCACCCAGAGGGCCAGCCCGTCGCTCTGGCCCCCACAGCACCTCCTCAGGCTTGTGTCCGTCCCTGCGCACGGGCAACGGCCCTTCCCCCTGCACTGTGCCAACTAACACACCCTTTAGGGAGTTCTTTCCATCTACTCTCTCCCTCTGTTCTCTCGTGGCACTATTTTCCTTCATGTCAATCTGTAACGGCACATTTTCGAGGTTATTTGGCTTCTGTCTTCACACTAGAGTTTAAGAACCACCAGGACCAAAACTGTCTGCCCCTGCTGTAAATCTGAGCCCAGCGCAGTTCTTGGCACACAGCAGGTAACTGGTTGGTCACTATTTGGTGAAAACAACTAATATTTTTGGTACATTTTCAACTGGCTGGGCTGCTCAAAGTGAGAAAACAGATTGGATTTTCTGGGATGATGAATCTAAACTCTATCAGTAAGAACATTAAAAGTATATTTAATATATCTATGTATATAAAAGCCCAAGTGACCATTCGACCAGTAGCTATGATGTGCACTGACCACCAGGGGGTAGAGGTTCAATGGACAGGCAGAGAAACGTGGAATCGACTGATGAATCTCAGTGGGAAGGGGATTCTGGGGAGGGCGGGAAGACATTAACCAAGTATCTTATATGCATTCTAGAGGCCCGGTGCACAGGTCCCTTGGCCTGGTCTGAAGGGATTGGGCCAAAGCTGGCAGTCTGACATCCCCCGAGGGGTCCCAGATTGCGAGAGGGCGCAGGCCAGGCTGAGGGACCCCACCAGTGCAGGAATCCGTGCACCGAGCCTCTAGTACATTATAAAACAAAAGCACACAAATGAGATAATTTTTTTAAATGTAACTGAAGGCCAAGACTGGTTTGGTTCAGTGGACAGAGCGTCAGCCTGTGGACTGAAGGGTCCCAGGTTCGATTCCAGTCAAGGGCATGTACCTTGGTTGCGAGCACATCCCCAGTAAGGGGTGTGCAGGAGGCGGCTGAACGATATCTCTCTCCCATTGATGTTCCTAACTCTCTATCCCTCTCCCTTCCTCTGTAAAAAAAAACCAATAAAACATATTAAAAAAATAAAAAATACATGTAACTGAAGGTGGATGTGTCAAACGTACACCAGTGGCTGTTTCCTTCTCGCAGAGCTCTCTGCTTGCCACCGCTTCCCAGCAGCCCGCCTCGGTGGCCTCCGGGAAACAGCGCACGGAGCGGCTCAGCAGGCAGGACCAGGGACCCTGATGGTGGCGGGCCACGCCCCTGACCTTGCGCCGGGCTCGAACCGCCGGCCTCACTCGCAGACAGGAGCTGCCTGCAGGGCTGCCTCCTCGAATCGATCATCGTTTTTTCCATGGCGGCTGCGCTTCCATGTCATCACCGCCTCTGCACTGAGAAATTAACGCCGGCCTGTCCCTCCCCGGAGACGGACGGCCTTCATCAGTATCCTCTGCAGACGCCTTCCGCTTGACAAGCTGGCTCTCACGGAAGTCACTGCACACCACTCAGCGACCTCACCCTCCGCGCTACAGATGTCCCAGGTCGTGAAACCAGGACGGGGGTGGGTGGCCATTTTACAAAGCACCCGACCCTCCCGCGCAGACCGAGCGGGAGCTGCGTCGCCGGAGCCTCCTCGCTCGGGGCTGTGCGGCACCGGGTTTAATACAGCGGGTCTGCGACACCATTAATTTCGCGTGTCCCTCTCCCCTCCCCCAGCCCGGGCTCCCTTTCATTTCCTCCTCATAAATATGAAGGACGCATTCCCAATCCTTGTTGAGCAAATGATTCATGCCAAAAGCCCAATATGCACTGACTCAGGGTATTTATATTGCCTCCGGTAGCCAGTGTTTGCTGGTATACTGTAATTATTTTTGACAACCTTGCATTTAAGGTAGCCACAGATAACCAACTTAATATTCAAATGTTCATAAATCCTTCTGTTTAATATCCTCCCTACCTAATCTATGTACATTATTATTACAGGTAATGCAGAAAGTACAGGGCATGAAAAGTGCAATTAATCTCGATCCTTCCCCAGGAAGCAATGTCATTCCAAAGCCAGGCTTCCGTATTAATGACATGATTGGGGGAAGGAAATTTAAGTTCCAGAGGAGTCTCCCCAAACTCCTACACTGGGAGTCTCAAGTCACCTAATTAAGAATCTGTCCAGCCCTGAGATCCCGCGTCCCTCCCTCACGGCTGTGCAAATTATGCCTCGCCGAGTCCTCCCTGACAGCAGGCCCCGCTCGGCGCAGTGGTGGCGGCGGCAGATTAAACTATGCCTCATTCCTGTCCGCTCCTGGCCGGCTGGGGCCCGCCGCCCCCGGAAATGCATCCCTTTGGGTTTCACGCGGGACCCATGCGCTCTTTTTCTGGAACCAGAACGCACCTATTTCCGATGCCGCTTCAGAGGAGCGGCCAGGTCTCCCCACAGCCTGGTCCTCCTCCACCTCCCTCCTTACCTCCTGCCCCCCTCACCCCCCGGGCCTCCTGGAGGAGGCGCACAAAGGAAGCCCTCACTGAGCATCTCTTTGGTTCACCCACTGGCTACGGGAGCTCTACCTGTGCGGCCAACATGAACAAGCGCAGGACATGCACCTGCCATTTGAGACTTGTCTGCTCGAAGGATCAGGGACTCTTCTGGCCTCGAGAACAAAAAACCCACAGCCTTCCAGGAAACGCAACAACAACAACAACAAAAATCAAGAAAACACACACACACAAACACACACACATACACACAAACACCCCCCACACACACACAAACACATACACACACACACACATATATACACAAACACCCCCACATACACACACACACACATACTCACACACACTAAAAAGGGGCGTAAGAGATCACGCTGTCCTGGGAGGCCGCCGTTTTGAGCCGAAGCCTCCTCAGTCAGGAAGTGGGGAGACTGAGCAGAGATCAGAAATGACCCCGTGAAGCCACTGAGCAGAGCGAGGGCGTCCCCGGAGCGGCAGTGAGCACGCTGACCTCTGCACAAAGGGGAGGCCAGCGGACAGAACAGGGGTGACCAAGTTAAAAACATGAATAGTTTAAAAAAGGGATTAGGTGACCCCGGGACAAAGGGCGGGGAGTGCGCTGTGTGAATGCGGCCGCTGAGGTGGGTGGAGGGGGGACATCACCCGTCACCCGGCCTGCAGACCTGCCCTCCGTGTGTCCTCGGGTGCTGCGGGGGCCCCAGGGACCTGCTCAGGCTCCTGCCAGCCACCTGCCGGCCTGTCTGGTGAGATGTTGGGGTTTAGCACCAGGACTGCCCCCTCCATTAGGTTACCCTCGTCATTGGGGAGGGGGGGGAGGATTAAAGCAATGACTTCTCCCCAGCCCTGCACATGTGATAAACAACCTCCCTTCCAAAGACTCCCCATAAACACAGGAATGGCGGGTGGAGGAGTGGCGGCCAAAGAACCGAGCGGCTGTCTACCATCCAGAAAACGCGGAGGGCCAGGCGGGACCCAGGCCAGGACCACGGGCTGTGGGCTGTGTGACGGGAGAAAGGCCATTTCTCTTCCCCTTCATGCTTCTGAAGAGATGTTTAAAGTTATTTTTCTTTTTAAAAAATATATTTTTATTGATTTCAGAGAGGAAGGAGGAGGGGGAGAGAGAGAGAAACATCAGTGATGGGAGATTCATTGATCTGCAGCCTCCTGCACGCCTCTTACTGGGGATCGAGCCAGCAACCCAGGCCTGTGCCCTGGACTGGAATCGAACCCGAGACCTTTCAGTCCGCAGACCAACACTCTATATCCACTGAGCCAAACCAGCAAGGGCCGAGGTTTTTGTTTCCTTTTTAAGCCATATCTTACTGTTCTAATAAAATTTATAAAAACAAATATAAAAATATTTCAAAAAAACTTCGCATCAGAAAGGGACAGGAACACTTAGGCCCCAAATAAAATGGCTCCCCGAGAATGAACACCTGTGCCCTCTTCAGGCGGGAAGACAGGGGACCTTGGAGAAACCCCAGAAGCTCTGAGCTCGGGAAAGGGCGAAGGCTCCGAGGGGCGTCTGGGGAGTGGGAGGGGAGCTGCAGGGTGACCAGGGCAGGCCTCACACACAGGGCATGCGCAGGAAAGCGGGTCCCTCTTCCCAAAGCCACCATTAAAACACGATGGAAAAGCTAGATCGGGTATCATCAAAAATGCTCCATTCGCCAAGACTGGTTTGGCTCAGTGGATAGAGCGTCGGCTTGCGGAATGAAGGGTCCCAGGTTCGATTCCAGTCAGGGGCATGTACCTTGGTTGCAGGCACATCCCCAGTAGGGGGCGTGCAGGAGGCAGCTGATCGATGTCTCTCTCTCATCGATGTTTCTTTCTATCTCTCTCCCTTCCTCTCTGTAAAAAATCAATAAAATATATATTTTTTAAATGCTCCATTTATGGCTCATCCTGGAAACAGGGCAGAATCCGGGGTCAGGGGTGACCAGGCCCAGCGCGAGCCGCTGCGTCCACGCAGCCCGCTGCAACCAGAGGTGAATTAATGGGGCGATGAAGACCAACCGCACACACACCGGGGGGCGTTCCAGCAGCGGCGTGCGTGGCCGGGCTCACGCAGCACGTGGAACGGCGCTGCAGACTTACGTTTTCTTTGGAAAACGATCTTGTGAAGCACAGGTATCTGGTAACCTTGGATTTGAACAAGCCGTCTTTCCAGAGGTCAGCGTCCACGCCGTCTGCTGTCTGTGCAACCTGCACCAAAGAGACAGGACCGCAGGTGAGGCGGGGGAGCCGGAGCGTGTGAGCCGCGCCTTGGTACCCGTGCCAGGGAACACCAGCGGGGACTCGCCCAGCGGCTCATTAGTCCGTTTCGCCGGGCCCGGGGAGGAGACGTGCGAAAGGGGAGAAGGGAGAGTGTGGAAAGCACCACCTCTAAAAACCCCGTCCCTGGGGAAGCCATGATTAAAGACCCCCCAATAAAAACGGCTCTAATGAGAGAAGAGCCACTTCTGTTGTCATGGGCGGAGGAGGGACTGGGGAGGTCAGCGCATCGGGATGCTCATTACCACTCACTCGGGGGACGGTCGGGGGCAGGAGGAAGTCCAACGGGGTGTGAAATGCCACCGGAGAGGGCCCTGCCGTGGGGAGGCTGGCCTGGCCCTGCTCCCGCACCCCGGGGCCCGCCAGGTGCTGAGTGGATGGGGCCCACTGGGGCCAGGAAAGCTGCTCCTCGGCGTATCCTCCGGGCACCAGCTCCGAGAAGGTTGTTCCCGGTCGGGGACCGGATTGTGTTGGAGAACAAGGCAGCCCCGGTGCCTGGCTCACAGTCTCACTGGGAAGCCATTTGCTGGCGGGCAGATGCAGGGTTTTCCTCTGGGGGCGTCAGGGATGAGCCCAGACTTGATTTGGGCCTCACGGGACCTGGGCGCGGGCTGCGGCGGGGCTGGTGTGAAGGCTCGAGATTGGAGGAGGCTTGTGATGAGAAGGCAGGAAGAGGGGAGGGGCTGGAGGAGGACAGGGGCCTCCAGAGGCTCCCGGTGCACTGTCAGGGCTGGGTCTGCGCTCCTAACACGCCAGTCTCCCAGCATCTGCTCAGAGGATGCGTCCACCTCCAGCACCTGGGCTGGCACTCGTGGGGGCACCGGGAAGGCGCAGGGAGCAGCAGCCCCGTCAGGGGTGCACTCGGTGGCTCCCCGATTGTCGCTGAGAGGTGCGGCTTTGGGATGCAGGCCTTGATCTGACAACCTCTGACCGTGCGACACCCTCTGAGAGCGTCTCCTGTCTTTACGCCGGGCACTGCTGGGGTCAGCCCAGGCCGGAGCAGCTCACGCACGCCAGCGGCCTGTCACATACCTGGCACAGCCGGGGGGTCCCGGAGCCCCCGGCCACTCTCTGAGGCTGCCCCGGGAAAGCCCTCAGACCAACAGGCAACGGAAAATGCCTTTTTTCAAACCCAAATGATAAATTAGGATAGAGAAAGGTACTTCTGCTGAATAGGCAGATGTGTTTGGCCTGGGATCTGGAAGAAAGGTACGGGGGTAATGCAGGAACCGCTGGCTCCAAGGATGTGGTCCCCACAGACAGAAGATGCTGCTAGTCCGGGGTTAGACCTCAGCAGCACTTTCCCCGGAGGGTCACACATCAAGTTTCTTGAAGAACCTGAGATTTAAGGCAGTGGCCCCAACTCGCCACCTCCGAGGACCCCTGCGCTGTGTTTTCTTCCCGGGACCCCAGGTTCTGAAAGGTTTTTTGTTTCTCCAGCTCTACTTTTACTGTATTTCCCAAATGCTAGGATGGAGTCATTTGGGAATCACTTAGAGATGTAAAGAAACACCGCTTTACGAAAATAAGAAATAGCAGCATATCAAAATGTACAAATCTATACTGTTAGATGCATCCCAATTTCGGAACCACTAAAACGTTAACATGAAAAATGTGTAGGAACAAAGAAATGCCATGCCACCTGAAACCTATTTGGTTTCTCTATGATAAATGCATTATTGTTAATACATTAAAAAAAAAAAGTCTGCAGAACCCTCAAAGTCTGAGGAGCCGCCGGCTGGTACCCCTGAAGGAAGAAAGCCGAGTCTTCACCTCCCACGGGGGCGGAGGGGCCCCGAGACTTGCGTGTGTGTCGGGAATTCCCACGAGGAGCGGGTGTGAGGACACCGAGGCTGCTGTCCCCACGGTTTGGGTTTAGAAATGACGATTCTCTCTCTCCGCACTGGCAGCACTTCCCTTTCTGAGCGAGAAGACACTTGAACAGGACGGAGAGGCCGGGCAGGCAGAGGGAGGGCAACCGGCCGCCCTTCCTCCGAGTCCCCCTTCTCCACCCGGAGTCTGAGGAGCATCACAAACCGACAACCAGCCGAAGGCCAGGCCCTGCCCTCAGGCCGCAGCTCATCGGCACGAAGCAAAGATTGTCATGCCCTCCAACCCCAGCCACGGGGGCAAGGCGGGAGGGGCGGGGCGGCGGGTCCTGATGGGTCACCACAGTGAACGGAGGAGTCCCACCCCGAAGCAAAACACCAGAATCGCGCCAAGTCTGGGGTTTAGAAAACCACCGCTAGCGCCTCCAGAAAGGACAGGCCGGCACCATGGAAATGACAGCCTCAGACATGGCTGCTCCTGGCATCCCCATGACCTGGTTATCTCACACCTGCAGGTCTATGCCTTTTATAACAGGAAAATAACTTTTATAACAGGAAAATCCACCATTGAATGTGGCCAGAAATACAGATCTGCCGAGAGACACTTCGTAGAGCAGCGCCAGGCTGAGCCCCAGGACGGGCCTGGGCAGCCACCCTCAGAGCTGCCAGGGGTCCTCCCCGAGGGGACCCAGCGCTCTGCCCCAGAGAAGCGCCTGAAAGACAGACGCCCCGGCTCCCCGGCAGATTCCTCACCCCGTTCACACCCGGGGTGTTAGGGGAGCCCACCCACGGCTCAGAGATGTGCCTGGCAGGCAGGAAGCGAACCGGGGCCAGGAAACGCTGCAGACATTCCAGAGGAAACGCCTGGCTGACGCCCCGGGTACGAGCGGAGTTCAAAGGCCCTGATGTGTCAGAGCCTGCACCGGGAAACACGCTCGGCCGGGCCAGGGCCGACCTGGAGCAGGCTGGGCACAGCAGGGGGGCAGGGGCCGGGCAGCCACCCTTGGGGTCCTACAGGGGGTGCCCCCGGTGCTTCTAGAAGCCACGAAGGGAAAAGGCCATTCGGCTTAGCCGGTGCCGAGGTGAAGGACCCAGGTGTGTTTTGGTTCGGATCTTGTCTGCATCCTCTCGCTTTGTATCCTGAATGGCCACCGAGCTTCGGCTGAAAACGTCTAATACTTTCCAGCGAAAGCAATGAATGCACGTCCCTGTCAAAATGTTATCAGCATTTTTCCTCTGATTGGTAAGATTCTGTGACTTTCATTCTCTATCTTGTACTTTTCTGTGTCTTCCAAACAGTCTACAAAGAACACGTGTTAGTTCTGTATTCAGAAAATGAGTCTATTAAGGAAGGAAGACATTGGTCAATAGCATTCAAAGCTGAGATGAGGCCAAGAATTAGGAAAAATATACTGAGTGAGACAGAAGTAAGGGGTGAGTGAGAGGAATGACAAAGAGGTGGCAGTAGGAGCCCCCGGGCAGGCAGGGCTTCCTGATGAAGATGGGCTGGCAGGTGGGGAGGTCAGGATGGTGGCAGTGGCGGCATCCTCGTTTTTAGGTACAGGGACAGCTGCAGGGGTGTGGGGAGGGGCAGAGCATGAGGACAGAAGGAACGGATTTACAGGAGGATGAACAGGCAAGAAAGGAGACAGAGGAAGTGGCAATGAGACCTCACTGGGGGGTTCTCTGGGGAAGGAAGACAGCCGCCCGGTGTCACCTCCTTCTCATTCTCTCCCTGTTGGCGGGTCTGTAAATTATGGACCGACAGGGACCGTCTCTGATTCACGCTTCCCAGGACCTGCTGGTGAATGCACGTGTCCCCTCTTCTGCTCCGTCCACCTCCAGACTTTAAGGCAAGCGCCTCCGAACCCAGGAGCTGGACTTCGTAAAGGACACGCCTGTCACCGCATGGGGGCTGGGGAGGGCTCACCCACAAGCCACGGCACAGATCAGAGACCCCCACTCTGAGACTCCAGGACGCCTAAGTGCCTTCTTAAGAACAAGAGAGCCGAAACCAGTTTGGCTCAGTGGATAGAACATCAGTCTGCGGACTGAAAAGAAAGGTCCCAGGTTCGATTCCGGTCAAGGGCATGTACCTTGGTTGTGGGCACATCCCCAGTAGCGGGAGTGCAGGAGACGGCTGATCGATGTTTCTTTCTCATCTATGTTTCTAGTTCTCTATTCCTCTCCCTTCCTCTCTGTAAAAAATCAATAAAATATTAAAAAAAAAAAGAACAATGAGTTTTTCTATGAAACCAAGTCACCAGACCTGGAGGCAGCCCAATTATAAGCCTAGTTTCTGAATGCAGCTCATTAGGCCTATGGGACAAAATGGTCTAAGAAAGAAGGCAGCACCTCTGGCCAGTGGCATCATCTTCCCTCAGCGAGGGCCCTGGCAGGGTATGGTTCAGAAAATAGTAAAAGCACAAGGTGCTGGGATTAGCGATGCTTCCTGGCTCCCGGGCTTTGGGGAAGGACGTGGTCTGTGCACTGGCCCAGCCCCACGCTGCTGGCCCCACCCCTGCCCACGCTCTCCACCCGGACCCCCTGGAGAGGTGGTACAGGTTCCCGCTGGGTAAGAGGAAGCAACTCCGACCGCAAGGCCGGCTCCGGGCTCTGCGGGCGGTGACAAAGGGGCCCTGAAAGAGGCCGGCAGACGGGGACAGGAAGAGTTAACGTGACGGGATTAAGAGGAGACAAGTGGAACCGGGGCGCCCGTGAGTCATGCTCAATGACAGGAGCAAGAAAGCAAAGGAGATGAACTGGCGCTGGTGACTAAGTCGCCCTTCCTCTTTCCTCTATTACTCAGCTCTCACACCGCACTGCCAGCTGTAATTGCATTTCAATTCATGTTTAACACAAACATAACTTAGCTGGCTGCTGGCATCCAATATCCCCGGCACAGAAAGGCCAAAGAGAAAGGAGCCAGCTAACTCCGTTCGAGAAGCCTCCTGGGCGTGCCCGGTGTACCTGTGTGCCCCGGGCACAGCTGGGTATGGGAGGGCAGCCCTGCGGAAGACGCCTCTCAGCCCAGGCAGAGATGCCCACCAGCTAACAAGTGCGGGTAAAAAGTGGGAAGAGCCACAGCAGAGGAGAGTGAGCCCAGCATCAAAACACAAAGCACTTCGATGTCCTTCCACAGGGAGAGGGCGCGTGCATGCATCCGGGCACGGGGTGGGCGAGGGGACAGCACAGCTGAGGAACTACGCCCAGTTCAAGGGGATGGGTGGGGTGAGAAGGCAGGCCAGGGCGAATCAAAGTAAGTCTTAGGTCCCGGGAAGTCCAGCCGTTGGATAAAGCCCTTCTGAGTGCCAGCTGCTGGACACTCCGAAGTAAATAAAACAATGAGTCTGTCTTTGAATCGAAAAACAGAAAGCTGGCCGAAACCGGTTTGGTTCAGTGGATGGAGCTTCGGCCTGCAGGCTGAAAGGTCCCAGGTTCCATTCGGGACAAGGGCATGGACCTTGGTTGCGGGCACATCCCCAGTTAGGGGCGCCAGGAGGCAGCTGATTGATGTCTCTCTCTCATTGCTGTTTCTGACTATCTCTCTCCCTTCCTCTCTGTAAAAATTAATAAAATATATAAAATAAATAAATAGATAAGTAAAAGCAGAAAGCTGGCTGGAGAACAATTCTAAGCAGGCAAGTAACCGCTTTTTTCAAGTTCCCACAGGCAATCAATCCTACAGGCAAGGTGAGGCTGGACCAGAGTTTGGGCAGTGGCGGCGGCTGCGAGGAAGGACAGTGAGAAGAGAGTTGTGGGTATTGGCTCAGTCCGCAGATCAAGCCCTTCTCACACTCTGGCCCTCTGTCTGGTCCTCCCCACAAACAGCGGAATCTGCAATCCCATCATTTCCTATCACATAACCCTCCAACACGTAGCTGCAACCATGATCAAAGGGTTAGGAAGCAGCCCAGAAATCGGGCAGGGGGAGTGACAGGTTGGAATTCGGAACAATAAAAGGCTCAATGAGGCTGCTAGACGAAAGAAAATTACTTAAAAAAAATAATAAGCTTTCCTCTATGCTCACTCAGAAGCTTCCTGTCCTTTTTCAAAGCTTTTATATAGTTTGCAGAACGTGGGAATTACCAGTTCCCTGACAATTTTAAGGAATGCTAACTTAAAACAATTGAGGCCTGGTGCTTTTGTTGGAAAAAATTCTCTAATGACTTCTGCAATTGCTTCCTTTGATACAGGTTTGTTATTGGATTTCTTCTTCTTAAATCGCTGTAGCAATGATCTAACTCATCAAGATTTTCAATTTTAGTCACATAAGGTTACACATAGGAGCTATTCATCATAGTCTCTTATAATTTTCAAATCTCCTTATACTCCCACTTTCCTTCTCTCAATCTAAATTCTGCTTATATTTATTTCCTTTTACTATCATATTTGCCAAAAAATTTATATATTGTGCTGTTTACAAAGGATCAATTCTCAATTACCAATTCTCCCTCCTTTTACTTCTGATTTCTCATTCTCTCTTTATTATTTCCTTGCATGTGTTTTTCTAGCTTCTTGAGCTGTGGGAAAATATTAATTGGTCTAATATACATGTAATTAGAGCCTCAGAAAAAAAGAGTGGTGAAGGAGAACTCTTTTAATAATGCCCAGAAAGTTTCCAACTGCAACAACAGCCGAAAATCCATTCTTTTCAGGTGGACGTGGAACATTTACCGAGACAGGTCATAGTCCTGGCTGGAGCCAATAAACTACAGCCCAGAGACCAACTACAGCCTGCAGCCTCTTTGTGCACAGCCTATGAATTGCAAATGGTTTTATATTTTTAAGAATTAAAAAATCAATATGCAGGAGACACCACAGATGGTCCACAAAGCTTAAAATATTTACTATCTGGACCTTTAGAGAAAACTCCTTTTCTAGGCCATAAAACTCTGTTTTCTCTCTGATGACACAGAATTAGATAAGATGTCAATAACAGAAAATCCCTAAATTCATGGAAGCAAAATAACACACATCTAAATAACCCACGGGTCAAACAAAAATCAAAAGGGAAATTAAATAGTATTGTGAATGGAATTAAGTTTAAATACAAAATAATAACATTCAGGGATACAGCTAATGCAGAGTTTAGAGGGAAATTCATAGCATTAAAATGCTTACATTAGAAATGAAGAGAGATTGCAAATCAATAATCAAAACTTCCCTTAAAAAACTAGAACATTAAACCCAAAGTAAGCAGAAGAAAGTCAATAATAAGGAGAAAATGATAAAACAGAATACATAAAAATGATAAAGAAAATAAAACCAAATGCTGGTTCTTTGAGAAGATCAATAAATTGATACAAGTCTAGGCAGTCTGAGGAGGGAAAAAGAGAGATAACACCAATATGATCATGATTAGCAATGAATAAGAGGATAGTCTACAGGTTCTAGAGATATTAAAAATATAAGAAGATATTATGAACAACTTTATGTCCAGGTACTGAAAAACTTAAATGGAAAAACTTGAATAGACTATTTTAAAACTTGAAATATTGTTAAAAACTTAACCAGGTCCAGGTCCAGATAGTTTCACTAGTGAATTCTACAAAAATTTAAAGAAAAAATACCAGTTTTACATTAAATATTCTAGGAAACAAATGAGAAAGAAACACTTCCCAACTCATTATATGAGATGAGCATTACCCTAATACCACAGCCAGACAAAAACATTCTAAGAAAAGAAATCCACAGATCAATTAATAGTTCTCTCTACCATATCATAAAATGTCTCAGCAACATCTTAGCAAATCAAATCTAACAATACGTTAAAAGAGCAATGTATTCTGTCCATGTGGGGTTTATCCAAGAAATCCAAGTTTGATTTAACATCAAAAATCAATCAGATATTTCATCATAAGAGACTACAAAGGAAAAGTAATATGATTATTTCAATAAAGCATTTGACAAATTTCAACATCCATGTATGATCAAAACTCTCTGGAAGGGTATGTAGTAAGCTTATTAGATAGTGTCTACAAAAAAAAAAAAGACAGAAAGAACAGCTAATATTACATCAAAGCGGTGAAACACTGAATGATCTTCCCCTACAACCTGGAATAAGGCAAGGATGTCTGCCTTCCTGAGTTCAACTCAACAGTGTAGCGAATGTTCTAGTGAGTGCCCTAGGGCAAGAGAAAGAAATAAAAGGGCATACAGATGGGGCATTAAAAGGTGGAGTAAGGGGGGCAGATCACCCAAAGGACTTGTATGAGTGCATATAAGCCTAACCAATGGACACAGACAGCAGGGGTGTGAGGGGCCATGGGGGGATAAAGACATATATGTAATACCTTAAACAATAAAGGGGAAAAAATTTTTTAAGTAACACTAAATACCATTTACAATAGTATAAATAATATGAAATGCTTAAGGGTAAATTTGGCAAAATATCTGTTTAACTTAAACCTGAAAAACTAAAAATGGCTGATGACAGAAACTGAAGAAGTCTTAAATAAATGAAGAACTGTATCATGTTATGTTGAAGTTATTTAAGATTTAGAGGTAAGCTCTAAATAACAAAAAATAACAAAGAATTCCTGTGTACTACCCTTTACGCAGATTCCCTATAATGTTAATATTTTACATTTGTTTTTTCTCTCCTCCTTTTTCTCTCTATGGAATATATATATTTACTTACTTATTTGCTGTATTCTTCATTCACAGTGTATCATATCAAGAGGCACATGATACCTATCTGTCTCATTACTGGTTATGTTAACCAGTAATTTGCTTAATGTGGTATCTGCTTGGCTCCCCACTTTTACTCTTTGCAACTAAGTATTTTATGAGAAATACTTTGAGACTATGTAAATATACCACTTCTCTTAATACTTTCACCTGGTATCTTTAAGATCTACCTATATCTTTTAAGACCAAAAAGAAATTGACAGATGTGATTTTGATAAGATAAACAATAATCAACAAACTTTGACACTATAAACAAAGTTGAAAAGCAATGATGAACTGAGAGAAAAATACATGCAACATATATAACAGTCAAAGAATAACCAGATTATATCAGGGAAACCTACCCATCAATAAGAAAAAGCAAACCAAATGAGTCAACTTTAAAAACAGGAAATTAACAGAAAAATACAAATGGCCAATAAACGTTAAAAGATGCTCATCCTCCTTACCATGAACAGAACTCCAAATTCACACAATGAGCTCCTAGTTTGGAAAAAACGAAAGTAACAAGACTAATAATAAAGAGTGATGATAAGAATGAGGTAAATAGAAACTATTGTAAACCATTTACTGGGAGTATGTATAAGTTAATAAAGCATTTCTGGAAAGCTATTGGTGGTAGCTACTAAAATTTAAAATGTGCACATCCTTTTCCCCATCAGCACACACCCAGAGACACATGTACAGGGATGCTTATCATAGCACTGCTTTTCAAAGACCAAAGAAAAAAGTTTTCATTGAATTAGCAGGCAGGGACTAAGGAGTTACAGTACAAAAACAGCCATTAAAAAGAATGATGCTGTTATGGAAAGAGTCCCCACATAATTGTTAAAGAAAAGAAGAAAGAAGAAATATTATGTAGAACGCATGGACTAATAATAGTAACCTATATATATAAAAGCATAAGCGACCGGCAGCCTGGCCGATCTGCCAGTAGCTATGATGCACACTGACCTGCAGGGGGCAGACGCTCAATGCAGGAGCTGCTGAGTGACAGCAACTTTGCAGAGGGCCCTTTCACACTCTGGGACCCTCCGGGGATATTGGACTTCTGGTTTCGGCCGATCCCTGCAGCCAGGCTGAGGGACCCCACCTGCCGCTGGGACCCCGCTTACTCCACAGATGCCCTTCGAGCCCCGGTGCCACGCCCGCTGGGGAGGGACCGCGGGAGGTTGGCTCCAGGGTGTGTCCGGCCGCCTCGCCCAGTCCCGCCCACTGGCCACCTTCTAATTACTTTACTTTCAATGTGCACGAATCCATGCACCGGGCCTCCAGTAATGGTAAATATTAATAATAGTAATATTAATAATAGGTGCATGGCTCACGGTAAGGCAGGTTGCTGTTTTAAGCTCTTTATGAACACTGGCTCCTTTAACCCCCACCACAGTCTGTGTGTGAGGAGAGGTCTGTGAACGATCCCCACTGTAAAGAAGAAAATGGGAGCACTGAGAGGGACAGTGCTTGAGCAGGTCACACCGCTCCTAAATGTGGACAGAAGTGCGAGGGTTCCAGAGCCTGGTTTTCATCACTGAACTGCAGCCTCTTCCTCTCCTGCAAAACAGCTTATTCTTATGTTGTTGTTATTTATTAATTATTGTATTATTTTCCATGGAAACTGTAAACCTACTTTTGCCCCACCCTGTGTATGTATGTATGTGTATTCGTATATATGTATGTGTGCCTGTGTATGTGTGTATAAAGGTAAATTTGTAAAATCATAGAAAAAGCATTGGAAAGATATAGACCAAACTGTTAACCTACTAATAAAACAAAATATCACTTCACACATAATCAGCTAATTAACAGAACTGACAGCTAGATGCCCCGGATGTCTGACTACTTCAAGAACGAGAGCTGATCTCCCTCTGTCTCACCTGCCTTACTGGGGGGTCTCTCACAGCAGGGAGGTCTGTCCCCTTCGGTGCCCTCCATCCCAATAATACGCTCACCTCCCGCAATTCCCAACGCCAGCTACATGTCCCCTCCCCCTGTGCGCCTTCCCTCACGCAAGCAGTCTCTTCATGCTATCCATATGGACCACAACGATTTAGGACAGTGGCCTGCAGCATTTGGATCTGGTAGACATTAAGGGATTGCTGGCAAGTGTTTTATAGACATGCAGTGGCATCGCTCTTGCCTCTGTCCGTAAGGCTGGATACCAATGTTTAGGAACGATTTCTGACAGGCTTAGAAATAAACAGAGTCTTTGGTTAACCCCACATTAACATGAAGCTAGAGCAAGCCAGGACTGCCCCTTCCAGGAATATGAAACAGATACACCTGTTCCTATTGCTCCCGCTAAATACAGCAAACAACCCTGGACGTTAAATGAAAGTAACGGAATGGCCTCTAAAGGGCGAGAGAAGAAGGCAGACAGCCAGGGGGCTCGGGAATCACGGACAGCAATGTGGTGAGTCCTGTGGTTTCTCTGGGCCCACATATCCCAGACCTGCAGCGGCAACAGGCACAGACCAAACGCCCTAACAAAAGCCTGCTTTCTCTGGACAACAACAGATCGATTACCCAGTAACAGATCTACTCCAGCCCGAACACTGCCCGCCCACCCCCTCCCCCATGCCGGTAAAGCCAGAGTAGGGGGACTAGGCCTCCACCCTCACCGGGCTTTAACAAGGCACCCGACACCTCTGATGAGACGGGGTCAGGGCAGGCCCACGAGCCAGCCAGGGCTTTCATCCCCGCAGGCAGCAACGAGGCTTCCTCTCCCCCCAGCGAAGGGATGCTGGACAAACCTTGTCAAGTCAGGACTTTCGCTCCTGTGATGTCAGTGGGGGCCACCAGGGGGCTGTAATGAGCACTCCCGCCAGGGGGTGTAAGTGCAGGCCTACTGGGCAGTTAGAGCTCCATCACCTTCCAGCATAACAAGGAGCCCATCTCCTTGAGTGTCAACAGAAGCCAAGCGGGGAGACTGAACTACTCTTTCCTGGCAGCAAAGAGATGGGCATCCTCCTCCTCCTGCCAGCGCAGTGCCAGAGGAGCCAGCTAAAGTACAAGTAGGTTTACAGTTGTGAGTACACAAAATGGTTTATTCTTATATTATTATTATTTATTAATTTTTGTATTATTTTCCAGAGTCTCAGAATACATACCCAACATTTCCAGGCTTCAGCCAAAACCCACTCATCAAAGAAAAGCACCAAGAAGCAAAACGATCTCAAACTGAATTTAAAAAGACAATCTCCAGAGCCTAAATCAGGATGACAGAGATGTTTGAATTATCGGGGGGAGGGGTGGACAGAGGGAGGGGGGAGAATGGAGGAGGAAACAAATAAACTTTCAAGCAGCATCAGGAAAACGCTTCGCTGAACAATTATGTACATGCTTGAAACAAATGAAAAGTAGAGAATCTCAGCAAAGAAACAGAAAGTCTCAGTGAATAAAGAGAAAACATAAAGAACCAAATTGAAATTTTAGAACTGAAAAATACGATAACTGAAATAAACTTAATGGATGGACTCGGCCGCACAACAGAAGAGAGAGGGGAAGAATCAGTGAACTGGGAGATAGAATAGAAATGACCTAATGTGAACAACAGAGGGAAAATAGACTGAACAAAAAATGAACAGAGCCTCGGGGAATTGTGGACTCAAACAAAAGATCTAACACTCCTTTCATCAGAGTTCCAGAAGAGTACAAACAGGGTGAGGCTGAAAAAGTACCTGAAGAAATAATGGCTGAAAACTTCCTAAATTTAACAACAGGCATAACTCTACCGAGTCAAGAAGGTAAGCAGACTCTAAACATGATAAATCCAAATAAATCCACACCAGGACACATCATAATCAAACTCCTGAAAAATTAGGACAAAGAAAAATGCTTGAAGAATTGAGAATGGAACAACACTTTACTTATGGGGGAACAACAATTCGAATGATGGCAGATTTCTCATTAGAAATCACAGTGGCCAGAAGGAAATAACACATCATTTTTCAAGTGCTAAAAGAACTGTCAACCCAGGATCCTATATTCAGTGAAATATCCTTCAGAAATGAACAGGAAATAAAGACATTCTGAGATAAAGGAAAACTCAGAGAATTTTCCGCCAGCAGACACACTCCAGAAGAACTGCTAAAGAAATTCTCTAATCAGAAAAAAAATAGTGTTTTTTTTTAAAGAAACTCTGAAACATCAGGAAGGAAATAAAAAACATGGTATATAAAAACATGGGTAGTCATCTTTTGAATTTTCTAAATTATGTTTGATGGTAGAAGCAAATATTATAACACTGGTACGGAAATATTTGAGTCAATTATATTATAAATAAGGGAGCATAAAGGGATATAAAAGAGAGTAAGGGTTCTATACTTCACTTGAACTAGTAAAATGAAGTTACCAGATACACACACACAAACACACAAAGACACCAACACACATAATGTACTACCTAAAGCAACCACTAAAAATGCTATACAACAAAATAAACTCAAAAACATTTCAATAAGCCAAAATGAAATTCTAACAAACTTTCAAATAATCCAAAAGAAGGCTGGAAAAGGAATACAGAAACAAACAATAAAAAACATAGAATAAGCAGAAAATAAAAAATAAAATGGCAGGTTTAAGCCCAAACATATCAATAATTAAGTTAAATATAAATGATCTGAATACACTAATTAGAAGACAGCAATTTGCAGAGAAGTGGATTTAAAAACATGATCTAACTATATGCTGTCTACAAGAAACTTATTTCCAATATCCTATCTAATAAAAGCATGTTATGCAAATTAACCATCATTCAGTTAAACCCACAAGCCATGCCCACAAGACACACCCACCAGCCAATCAGGAGTATGCAAATTAACCCAACCAAGATGGCTGCAGCCACAGAGAGAGCAGGAGGGAGGATTTGGGTTTCCCTGGCAATGGTGGAAGCCAAGCTTTCCACACACCCTGGCTGGCGAAGGCCTCCACTCCAGGCTACAAAGTTTCAATTATAGAAGATAAATAAATCCCAATAAAAATGGTGGCAGCCACAGAGATGGAGGGAGCAGGAGGCTAGGGTTTCCCCTGGCAACGGAGGAAGCCAAGCTTCTGCAGCCCTGGTCTGCCTTGGCCTCCACTTAAGGCTACAAAGTTTCAATTGTAGAAGATAAATAAATCCCAGATACCAGGGCCTCCACTTGGATCACCAGGGGGCATGGCAGCCTACAAATCACCACAGGCCCCTCGCCCAGGCCACGCCATGCCCCAAGGGAACCCCCACCCTGATCCGGGACACCCTTCAGGGCAAACCAGCTGGCCCCCACCCATGTACCAGGCCTCTATTTTATCTAATCAAAGAGTAATATGCAGATTGACCATCACTCCAACACACAATATGACTGCCCCCATGTGGTCAAAGATCCTTCCCCCATATGGACACAAGATGGCCAACATAAGCTAACCAGTAGGGGAGAGTAGTTGGGAGGAGGAGCAGTTGTGGGCTATCAGGCCAGCAGGAGAGGGCAGTTAGGGGTGACCAGGCCAGCAGGGGAGGGCAGTTAGGGACAAACAGACTGGCAGGGGAGCAGTTAAGCATCAATCAGGCTGCCAGGGGAGTGGTTAGAGGATAATCAGGCTGGCAGGCAGAAGTGGTTAGGGGCAATCAGGAAGGCAGGCAGGCGAGCAGTTGGGAGCCAGCAGTCCTGGATTGTGAGAGGGATGTCTGACTGCCTGTTTAGGCCCGATACTACTGGGATTGGGTCTAAACGGGGCAGTCAGACATCCTTCGAGTGGTCCCAGATTGGAGAGGGTGCAGGCTGGGGGACACCCTCCCTCCCCCGTGCACTAGGCCTCTAGTAATCGTATAAGCAGATTGGAAGAATAAGTATGAAAAAAGAAGTATTAGATAAAATATACTTCGGAGCTAAGATATTTAGAAAGAGACATTATATAATGATAAAATGGTCAACACACCAAAAAGAGACAGCAATCCTAAATGTGCACACGTCAGACAACATGGCTGAAAAACATGTGAGGCAAACACTGATGAAATGAAAGGAGCAAGAATAATTCCAACATTACAGTGGGGAATTTTGCTGCTCTCTCAAAAACTGACAGGATAACTAGAGAGAAAAGCAGCAAGGATAAAGGAGAACACACTATCAACCAAGAGGATCTAATCTATCCTTTTAAAACTTTCCACTCAATAACCGCCGAGCACACAGTCTTTTCAAATGACCATGGAACAAATGCTAAAATAGACCATTTCATGGGCTCTAAAACCAACCTCAACACATTTTTAAAAATTGAAATCATACAAGAGCGTGTGCTCCAAACACAATGAAATCAAACTAGAAAACAGTAACAGATAGATTATTGGAAACTTTCTAAAGGCTTAAAAACTGAACAACTCAATTCTAAATAACCCACAGGTCAAAGAAGAAATCTAAAGAAAAAT
>PVJN01011403.1:0-53595 GCA_004026805.1 Lasiurus borealis
TTTCCATGATTATTAAACATGTATCAGCTTTGAGATGAATTTGTGGCAGAAACCAGGGATCGAGTGATGATTTAAAAATTGTTATAAATAGTTAATAATTTTATTTTCATCAGATAAGTTTAACAGTCCTAACCTACCTTGGGCCATGGTTACATGTAGATTAATTCACAAGACAGGGTTGTGTATACTTCTTCATGCAATTGTGTGTCTCTTCATGAGAGAACACGGTATCAAGTTCTAGGGGATAGTTCACGCTTAATATTCAGAAATCTAATAAAAATGTTTTATTACTAGAAATTCTCAGAAATTACGCAACCTCTCTATTTCTTCTTGAACTGATCATCTTAATTTTATTCAGAGATAAATGCTAACTATTTTCCAATTTGGTGGTTGTGAACTGTGACAAAAATTATTTTCTCGGGACAAGTGGAGACCATTTTCCCCATGCGGCTGAAATGTGATGGGAACAGACAGACTTTGAAGAAGACCCACAGGATCCCTGCTCCTTGTATACAACGCCTGCACACAAATGTAGCTGTACCTGTAAATATGCTGAAATGCTTCCATGATTACGCTATCTTTTTACATAACACTGTCTTAGCTGAATGAGGAGGGAGATTTTTTCTGTTGGCTTTGGAGAAGTAATCTGCTAAACTCTGGGCCACAGGGCAAGGGGCTATGAGTGGCTTTCAGAAATTACCAGCATCCCCCAACAGGGAGAGCAAGAAAATTAAAACTTTGGTCCTATAGCCAGAGGGAAGTGAATTCTGCTAACAGCCACATGTGCCATAAAGAGGTCTCCAAGTTTTATAAAGAAAGATAACTCAGTTGATATCTTGATTTTAACCTTGTGCCACCATCAATTGACCATTAGCTAAAATATTCTAGAATCCTGACCGATGGTAACTGTGGAGAAAAAAAAATAATTTTTAAAGCTGCTAAGTGAAATTTCCAAAAAGGCTGGTTTGACCTAGCCACTGAAGGACTTGTTAGGTGAATGAGGAAAAAGGGTTTAAAATTTTTACTTCTTCAGTGCTAAGCAAGTCTGATTGTAGGCGATCTTCTTAGATTCAAAGTTGAGAAATAAATACATAATTTAGAAGGAAAGGTTAAAGAGAAGATTGTGTTTCAAAGTTAGTTATCATAAATGTGGATTAGCATGATATATATCACAGTAAAATTATTTTTGCACATTTTAATACAATTTGTGAAGGCTCATTGACCAAAATATTTTAACTGGATGCTGCAATTAAAATAATTTAAGGGCTTTGCTTGATTTAAGGCTATCTTAATGAAAGTCATTAATTCTTGTAATTATACTCAATGCCATTTTTTATTGCAACAGAGAATACATATAGTACATGACTATATGCAGTTATTTCTTAAATTACTATAAAGAACATTTTACCAAGGAGAGGCTGATGTTTTATATAACCCTTTTGTAATGAACAGGGTAGCAAAAAACGGTGATGTGAAATAAATCAAGAAGTTGCAAAGTTAAAATGTTTGTGATTTTAATTTTGCCTTCTATGTTTCCTTTTACTATATCTGATGCTAGCAGCAGAAATGACTTAAGATTCACAAGGGATAGCATTGTTAAAATTATTAGTCTGAGCAGGAAGGAAGGGAGATAGTACATCATAGTACAATTGAAGAAAGAACTAAAATCTGGATCTAGCACTGATATCCTACATATTTTGAGGGGGAAAATATTCAATTCTTCATATAAATAGTATCAAAAGTGATGCTAATGCATGCAGGAAAATGTTTCATTCTAGCACTTACGCACTGTTTAGATAAATTATGATAAGACTTCCACATTCTTCAAAAATACTTTTAAGAAGGCAAAATATACAAACCCACTGGCACTTTGCTTATTCTATAGGAATCACATGCAAACAACATTTATAACAGAAGTATGAAGTGCTATTATAAGGAACACCTGTGCACATGCTTCCCGTTTCATAACTGAACATACTGTTGAGAAATATTAGAAATAATGATTATAAGTCATGATAAGGACTGATGAGGGAATTGGAAGATCCTAGTTGGAATCAAAGCCATAAAAGAAAGGCAAAAAGACAGACTCAAGTACACCAACTATCAAGTCAGAGAATGCTGATGTCCTGTTGAAAGCAAGTTTCCTCTTACAAAGTAGCCACCAACAAAAGTGGGTAAGTTCTCAGCCCTGTGGACCATATTACTCTAAAGTACCCACTCTATAGGAAAGAGGTGAGACCCTGAGGTAGGAATACAGTGGTACCTCGAGATACGAGTGCCCTAACATATGAGATTTTTGAGATACGAGCCATCAAGCGAGCGATTTTTCTTTGAAATATGAGCAACAGTTGATATATGAGTAATCGCGAGTATCAACCCACCAGTTTACCGTGACTTGAGCGTCTCCTAGTTTCCCATGCCTCAAGGTTACGGAAAGAATTAAACTCGTATCTTGAGGCACCACTGTATCTGGGCAGATTTACTTAAGAAACATGAACCCACAGATTTATTTGATCCCTTCAATGTGATACAAGTGATCGCTCCTTTTACTGTAGAAAAGGGGCCCCCTTTCTCTGAAAAATAGGAGAAGATTTCACCTGAGGTGAATACCTTATGAAATGATGCTTCCTTCCTCAGTATCTGACGTTACCTGTCCAAATAACTAGACTGGTGGCTCTTGAATTGCAGTGAGCAAACAGATTACCTGTACAGATGCTTAAAATTATGGGTCTCAGTCTCCATCCCTGGAAATTACAATTGGGTAAGTCAATGTCTTGGTTATAAATGTCTATTTGAACAATTTTTTGAGCAATGAAGCTGCAGCCTCAAGGACAACATCATAAGGTATCACATCTTACTAGAGGCCCGATGCATGAAATTTATGTCTGGGTAGCTCCCTTGGCCTGGCTGGTGATCAGGGCCAATCTGTGGAGTGATCAGGGAGATGGGGGAGGGGGCAATAGGTGGACCCCTGCTGGCACCTGCCTTAGCTGGCCTGGGCCCTGCAGGCTGGGGGCAGCTCTTGCATTGAATGTCTGCCCCATGGTGGTCAGTGCATGTCATAGCAACTGGTCTTTTCACCAGTCATTCTGCCATGTGGTCAATTTGCATAGTAGGCTTTTATTATATAGGTCATCTTACTACATCTCAGCATGGATCCATGGGTATGGCCCCTGTTATTAACAAAGCAGAAAGGAATTATTCACCAGAGGAGATGTAACACCACACCCCACACCACCCCTCCTGTCATTTCACTGGAGTTGAGTTCAGACTGCATCCTACTCTCCTCTCTGGTAGTGGCCCTGAGTGAAGTCCTCCTTCCCACTTCACCTTTTTCAGTGTGCTTTTACTTTAACAAAGCACAGAGAAAGTGGACTTGCCAGAACAGCCTTGCCAGAGTGTTGAGGATGGGTTGCAAGGCTCACGGTGCTAGACATGCTGAAAAGGATTAAATATGTAAGAACAGAAAATCTACCAGTTATCACATTCTGCCAGAGAGCTGAGAGAATATTCCCCTCACTATATTAATAAGAAATACCCTTTGATATGACCACCAAGATTTCAGGTGGTAAATAGCAAGAAAGAGGCAGGCCACTATCAAAGAAACAGGGAATGAATATTGGTCTATGAAACACAACCAACATCCATCACAGCCAACCCTAACTTATTTTACCTTGCATTTGTGCATTTCTGTAAACCTGCTTAAATATTCCCACAAGCACAGCTGTCTTAAATAAACATAAACATGAAATTAATTTTATTTTTGTTCATAGTCCACTAATTTCTAAAAAGATATTACAGAATAAAATGATTTAAAAAAATATTGAAATGTGACCATGATTACATTATAAACAAAATTAGGACAAAAATAAGATGCATGAAAAGAAAAAGAAAGCTATGCTAGAGAAAAAAGGTCTGCATAGTTTCTAAAATTTAGATACAATTCAGAATTAGCTGTATCTTTATAATCAGCAAAACAGAGCCTGTATCTGGTCATGTTGTTCTCGTTATGCAAAGTAAGAAGTACATATAGCTGTTGTAGCAAATTACCACAAGGTTCTTCGTTGCTGTTTACAACAACACAAATAACCAACGCACAGCTCGATAGGTCTTCAGTGCTTGCGGACAGCCTGGCTGTAGATCTCACAAGGCTGAGATGAAGGTGTGTGCTGGCCTTGGCTCTCCTCGCTAGGCTCTGGGGAAAATTCACTGCCAAGGTCATCAGGGTGTTTGCAGAACTCTTGCAGCATTTTTCTGGCTCAAGTCCTTATGCTCTCCTTGCTGACTGTCATCCAGGAGACTCTCAGTTCCTTACCACCACCCACAGTCCTGCTCACTTAGCTTTCTCCATCTTCAAACTCGCAATGAGATGTTCAGTCCCTATCATACACTGAGTCTCTCCAACTTGTCTCCTTCCAAATGTTTGCTGCTCACATGGGAGTTAATTCTATGCTTTTAAGATTCCTGTGATTTGACTGGGCTTCACCACTCATTCTATACTGATTTCCTTATTTGAAGATCCTCTCTCTTAATCACATCTGCAAAGTTCTTTTTTTTCTGAGCATTGTGGTTCCAGGGACTAGGGGGAGGACATATTTTAGGGGCCATCCAGCCTTCCTTCCACGGGGATGAACTTTTCAAAACACAAAAACATACAAACTTTGTTCAAATGGATGAGTGGGGTCACTGTGATCCAGGAAATACTGTCCTCAATATATCTCTCATATTATTCATGTAAAATCAATTTCCTTTGGCAAGTGCAACCTCCCAAACAATTTGATTTCTTAACAATAAAATGTTTGGTCAAGGCAAGGGCAACATAGAGCCTGTTAGTAGTAAATTCTCTTACTATGTGTTTAGATGGTACCCATAGTCCTTAGACGATAATCCTGAAGTATTATTCTCTCCAGCTAACATTTTGATAAAAGCTAAAATTAGGTAGTTTTTCTTGAAGGTCTCTAAGAAGGGTCTGGAAATGTAGTAATTCTATATAGTGTGTTGAAAAGTTTGTTGACTTTACAAAAGATGAGCTTGAACATTAGTTATTATTATTATTATTATTATTATTATTATTGGTCTTTTGTTAACAGAATTGCATTGGTGCTATCCCTCAAATATCAGCAAACTGAAAAAAAACATTTAAATTAGTTGCATAAATTCATGCATATAAAGTGCTTGAAATTACATTTTTAATGAAGATGCCTCATTATCATTCTTTCTAAATGTACTTTGGTTGCTGAGAGAACTTAGCATGCTAGTGATATTTCTGTCTTTTGGTAAATCAGGCATATTCTGAATGTAATGATAATCCATACCCAGCAGGTATTTCTAAGTGAATACAAACAAAATTAACTGTGTGCAAGTGTTCATAAAATTATGGTTTGACATGATCTGAGATGGCACTTTACTTTCCTTATTTTCAATAGGCAGATTGCAGGCTAATTACTGATTCCAAAAACGTGAATAACTAATCTTTTAGTTACAAAAAAAAAAACAACCCTACATTAATGTTGAGACCATTTCTCTGCACATTTTAAAAAGAAATCCTTACTTTTATTTTATTATTTTATACATTAATAACAGATTCTGAAATATTTATTTTTCTTTTAAAATTTATATTATTATTCATATTTGGTAGTCTTGAATTTATCTTTAAAAATAAGAAAACAATTAGGTATTTCCTGTAAAAATGTTGTGTTGGATTAATATATGTATTGTTTTACTAGTATCCCTAATCTCAGGACACATGGAATAAACTTAAAAATAAAAGCTGTCAATTAATATGATTGATATGATTCATTATTTCTATTTGCAAATTTGCAAATTCTCTCAAATACATCTGAGTAAAAAGAACGAATAGATACAGAATATTAACCTTCTGTAACTCTAAGTCCCAACCACCCACAAGCAGCCATCTGTTTGTCATAACTGGAGAATTCTAACATAAGGTCTATGAACTGGATGCTTATGTTTTATAAAAAATAAATGGTGGAAAGAGCCCAGAAATGGTGATTTAACATGTTAGAGTCTCATCTCAGCTACTGACGTATGGGCTTCATTTCCCCTTCCTAACTGAAAGTAACAAAGAGGTTCTTCAGGGAGTGGGTTAAATGCTACCTCCAGCCACACATTGCTTTGGTGTGTGGGGAGCAACTGCAATGGAGCGAAGACATTATTTGCAGATGCGATTTCATGTTTTAATGTGTTCGCTTCATATCCATGTGCTAAGTCACATTTGCACTGAAAATTGATCTTTAGTTAATATAAAGAATAATGAGGAGTACCAGCAAGATGTCACAAGCACTTTTATTTATCGGTAATATTTATGTTAACATTTATTTATTTTAGTGCTAGAAGCCCAGTGCACAGACTTGTGCACTGGTGGGGTCCCTTGGCATGGCCTGCAGGGGGCTGACACCAGCTTCCACTATCCCCCTGAGGGATGGAGTAGTGCACAAAGTGGAAGGCAGCTGGGGAGGAGCCCGCTGGCTCATTTCGCCTCACTCATCCTGGTCAGCTGAGTGTCATTCCCTTCTCCCCCTCTTCACTCACCTCCCTGCCTGCCCCCATCTTTTCCTCTTTTTTAAAAAATATATTTTATTGCTTTTTTATAGAGAGGGAGAGAGATAGAAAGTCAGAAACATCGATGAGAGAGAGACATCGATCAGCTGCCTCCTGGACACCCCACTGTGGAGATGTGCCCGCAAGCAAGGTACATTCCCCCGGCCAGCTGGAATCGAACCTGGGACCTTTCAGTCCGCAAGCCGACACTCTATCCACTGAGCCAAACCGGTCTCAGCCTGCCCCCGTCTTTCATCGCTGCCCCTCACATCTCATGGTTTGCCACACCCAACTATGGAGAAGTGGGTCCCTAGAGCAGAGCTCCCGCAGCCTCTCTAGGAGTGCAGACTGAGGCTGGGAGAAGTGGTTGAATTCCTGAGGGCCGTGCAGGGAAGACCAGAGAGTCCAAGTAGCTGCAGCAAGGCCAGCCACTTCACACACCGTCCTTCAAGTCCTTGGTGATTCTGGTCTGACAGGAGGATGCAGGCGCTAGGGACAGAGTTCATGGTCTCTTTTCCCCCTCCCTCCATCCCTCTGTCCCAGCTGCCTGGGAAGCATGTGGCTGGAGGGGATCAAGGGCACCCCACCTCTGGAGTGGTGCCTGGGGAGCTACAGAATTTGGGCTGATAGCCCAGCCTCTCAAGCTCAGGCCCACCTGTTTGAGATCTTCCATAGACTCAATTGCCTGTTTCTCTTTTCATCTGTTTAAGTCAACTGCCCCCTGGTGGTCAGTATGCATCATAGCAACCTGTTGAGAGGTCAACCGGTTGCTTAGGCTTTTATAGAGAAATATTTTTTTTTATTTGGGATTTAGAAATATAACAAGGAGGCATGAGTAAGTCAAAAATTTTGTGTGAAGCCCTGGCAATGTGGCTCAGTGGTTGGGCAGTTGGCTAATACACCAAAAGGTTGCTGGTAAGATTCCAGTCAGGGCACAATCACCACAATTTGGACTTAAAGTAAAAGACATCATTTGGATTACCAGATTCAATATTAAGAAAGTGTGTTGATTAAGGCTATCATTTACCTGATCACCTCTCTGCATGTCTCAGCTTCACATCCATAATTGTCACCTGGTACATATGCCTTCATTAGCAGCTTAATAAGGATGGTGATTATAGATTTGGATTTAATAAGCCAATAAACTGAGTCATGTATTATAATAAATTGCATATTATTAATTAATTAAAATACATAATATATACAGGCACATATATAACATATGTCCATAAAACTACATTTTGATAGATATATAAATTATAGATAAATAGATAGATAAGCAGGTCGATGTATACAGTCACATAACAATTCTTTTTCACTAACACATTTGAATATCTACTTAGTCAGAGAATGGCCCTCCTATCATTTTCCCCCATTATTCTCATCTGCTTTCCCATACTTGTTCAGAGATTGTGCTGATCCTTGGGTTATTATGAAATTAAGCAAATTTTATTTGTAAATTGTGAAGAGTTTTTATTCCATCTATAATTTCTGGAATGTTCAGTCTACAAAGCATGAAGGATACATATCTATTTATCTTGAACTAACACTTTCCAGCACTGTGATACTGAATAAACTTAAAAATGCAGGATATTGAAGACATAACTCTCTTAAGTTAGGAATCTATCCTTATAAAAACTGCCAAAATGACATTTTTCCAGAGCATTTTTTTCATGATGTGTTTAGTGTAGGAGTCTCCTGGATTTTTAGTGTAAAACAAACAAACAAACAAACAAAACTATAGGTTAATATTGCACACACACACACACACACACACACAAAAAAAAAACACACGTTACATTTATGGTTTCTAGGCTTAAATTATTTTGAGATATATCTGGTATTTCAATATCTAACTGTTTCTTAGCCACATAAGAAGATAAGGACAGATAACCCTGATATACTGGCAATGTTGTGTGGAGTGGGATAATATCTTATAAATTGCTTTTATAATTTCCCCCCAAATCTCTCGTTAAGAAAGACCCTCAGTAAAAGTGATTTTATCGCCGAGACCGGTTTGGCTCAGTGGATAGAGCATCGGCCTGCAGACTGAAAGGTCTCAGGTTCGATTCCAGTCGGGGGCATGTACCTTGCTTGTGGGCACATCTCCAGTGTGGGGCATGCAGGAGGCAGCTGATCAATGTCTCTCTCTCATCGATGTTTCTGACTTTCTATCCCTCTCCCTTCCTCTCTGTAAAAATCAATAAAATATATATTTTTAAAAAGTTATTTATCTCTAGATTATTAAGTATTTTTAACTAAGATGTGCACATAGTACTATTCAATTCAACTCAGCAAAACAAATTATTGATTTTGGCCAACTAGTCAGGTGGTTGAAAATTAGGGGATATTATAGGGCACATTAGATATAATAGTTAGTCTTAGAAAATCTGCAGTTCAGAGGTAAGAAATGTAGCCACATAAATAATACATAAGTCACTTTAAGGTAGCATTGGGAAAATCTTATAGTGATGGATGAGGAAGCTGTATAGAGCAAGAGCAGCATGGATTTTTTGGACACCTCTGGTAATCCAATATGGAGTCACTGTCAGCCATATTAAGTCAGACAAAAGGGTAAAACAAGAATGCTCTTAGAAGGGACTTGGAATGCTCAAAACCACAAGTCTGGACACTTAGTTAAGGACTCCATCTGCACATCAATAAGAATAGAGCCTTCAACCCTGGTGGGCTATAAACACTTAGAGCCCCAACCACCCAATGTTTGAGCCTGGCTCTCCCTTAGGTCATTCTGGGAATCCTGCTGGACTTTCACTCTGCTGGATTCATGCTGCCACTACAGCCACCTGTCTGTCCACCTGCTAACACCACCAGTGATGGCACTTCACCCCAAAGACTCACTTTGCTTCCTTCTTTTGGCAAACTACCCCTCTCTGTGTGTAACCTGTGTGTGATTCCATTGGCTTATTGAGGATGTCGCTCCTAATCAATAAGACACAAACATGTGTGAATGACTCCTTTCGGGATGCTTTCTTCCTCACAATAGAAGGTTTACATTTTACCTTAGGAGTTGAAGATGTATTAGTATTTGAACATGATAAAAAGAATTCTAGCTAGAAATGGCAAGGATAATGCTAAGCAGTAGAAATAGTACTGCAGAGAGCTTTACAAATAAATGCACAGATCCTTGTGATATGAAGTGTAAGAGAAACAAGGAAACTATTTTGGAGTCAGAATCAGCTCTGTTTGTATGCAACCTGAACAAAAAGATTTAAGGAGAGGCATACCAATGAAATTTGTTTAATAAAAATAATATTAGGGATCCTGAATTAGTAGAAGAACAGTTTGGATTATAAGTATCCTATTTAATAAAAGAAAAACATGAAAATTGACCATACCTCCGCTATACCCACAAACCATGCCCAACAGCCAATCAGGAGTGAGTATGTAAATTAACCTATCAAATATGTTGGCAGCCACAGAGCGGAAAAGAGCAGGATGCTTGGGTTGCACCCAGTGATGTAGGAAGCCAAGCTTTCCACCTGCCCTGGCTGGCCCTGACCTCTGCTCAAGGCTACAAAGTTTCAATTATAGAAGATAAATAAATCCCAGATACCAGGGCCTCCACTAGGGTTGCCAGGAGAGGTGTCAAGCTTGCAAACCACCACAGGCCCCTCACCAAGGCCACCCCATGCCTCAAGGGAACCTCCACCCTGATCTGGGACACCCTTCAGGGCAAACCAGCTGGCCCCCACCCATGTACCATGCCTCTATTCCTATCTAATAAAAGAATAATATGCAAATTGACCATCACACCAACACACAAGATGGCTTCCAACATGTGGTCAAAGATGGATGCCCCTATGTGGATATAAGATGGCCACCACAAGATGGCCTCAGGGGAGGGAAGTTGGGAGGGACCCAGGCCTGCAGGGGAGAGCAGTTGGGAGAGACCAGGCCTGCAGGGAACGGCAGGTATGGGCAATCAGGCTGGCAGAGGAGTGGTTAGGGGTTGATCAGGCTGTCAGGCAGAAGCAGTTAGGAGCAATCAATCAGGAAGGCAGGCAGGTGAGCAGTTGGGAGCCAGCAGTCCTGGATTGTGAGAGAAATGTCCGACTGCCTTCTAGGGGTACCAGATTGGAGAGGGTGCAGGGTGGGCTGAGGGACACTCCCCAGCCTCCTTTGCACAAATTTGGTGCACTGGGTCTCTAGTATTATAATAATTCAGCACAGGGGTAATGACGAATTAAACTAGAAGGCTTCAACTAGGTTTTGAGAAAAAAAAATAGCAATATGTGTGTGCATATAGACATAGGCATATACACTTCCTCATTTTATAAAATTAAAAGATTCTTTTAATGGTGAGACTCAACACACTGGCACTCACAAAGATGAAAGGCAGAAAAAGTATGTACAGTGAGAAGGCTGCCCAACAGGGTCACACTGAAGGTTTTGCTTTGATTTTTTGTCAAGAGACAGAAGGAGCAAGGGGAAAGCATAAACCACAGCCTTTTGGGGGAGTTCTTTGTGAAAGTCATGGCAGAGTAGGATAATATTTTAGGATTGTCCAGTTGGAATAATTCTGATGGGCTTTGGAGGACAGGACCTGGTTTTAGATATCAAATACTTGGCACTCAATTGATTTAGGTAACAGAAATATGGCTGATTATATAATAGAGAGATAAAGAGGGTGTTTAGGGGAATGGATTCAGAACCCACTGTTTTTTATATGAAAGGTGGGCTCACCAACAGCTGTTTAATATCCATGGGAGTTAACTTTAGGAGAGCAATCTTTCCCCAGCAGCTCAGCATCCCCAAGATATCAAACATTATAACATAAAAATCATTATTAATACAATAGTAATTCTCTCTAAAGTTTGAAAGAAAAAAAAAATATGATTCAAAAACAATCTAGGGTTTTTCTATGTTATAGATTGAATTGTGTCCTCCCAAAGGTGTTGAAATCCTAACATTCAGTACCTCTAAATATGACCTCATTTGGAGTTATTTGTAGATGACTAAATTAAGATGCTGCCATTAGAGAAAGAACTAATCCAATATGATTGTTTCCTTATAAAAAGGGGGGAATTTTGACACAGAGACAGAGTGACAGGGAGGACTCAAATGAAGATGGGAGCAATGTTTTCACAAGCCAAGGAACACAAGACTGTGGACAATCCACCAGACACCATGAGACAGATCCTCCTTCACAGCCCTCAGAAGGAACAGGCCTCGCATACACTTTGATTTAGAGCTTTCATCTCCAGAACTGTAAGAAAATAAGTTTCTATTTAGGCCCCTGAGCTTGTAGTACTCTGTTACAGCTAGCTTATGAAACAAAATACACCTTATTTTCTTCTTCATATTTCTCTGATGAGTGAGAGATAAATAAAATACATCAAGCTTGATTGGCTTGGCTCAATGCTTGGTCATCAACGTAGGCACTAGGAGGTTACGGTTTGATTCCTGGTCAGGGCACATGCCCAGGTTGTGGGCTGGATTTCCAGGGTGGGATGTGCAGAAGGCAGCTGCTCAATGATTATCTTTCATCACTGGTGTTCCTATATCTCTCTCCTTCCCCCTTCCTCTCTGAAATCAATAAACATTAAAAATAGAAATACATCAAGGTAATTGAAGAACACATCTAAAATCCATGTCTAGTACAAGTCAAAACATAGTTGACAAGTGAACAAACACACATAAAACAACATAGTTAAGAATATTTTAGGTCACGTCAAAATGTCAACATTGTATCCATTGTCCTCTTCCATTTTTTATTTTTTAATGGTATTAACCATTCACAAAGTTATTTAATTATTAAAATAGATGATGAAAATGAGGAAGATGTTTTCTGATTTAATTATTTTCCTTACATCCAACTTCCTCTATAGATATAGCAAGTAATGATAATTTTATAAAATGAAAAATAATATTTTACAGTAGATTTTAAAAACTGTTTAAAAAGTCAATGTCAATAAATTTGTCCAAGTTGTCATAATTCAATCATTTAAGTTAGAAATATTTTAATTTTAAACAAGAATAAAATAATAAAGTCATTACTTAATAAAAAATGATGCACTGATCAAATATTGTTTTTAGTCTATCACTTTACAAAATCTAGTCTTCTGCATCTTAGAATGCAATGAACTTTTACTTTCACTGAAGGAATACGTAATCTTTCAAATGCACCCACTATTTTATAACATCTAGCATGTGCTCATGGTTTTCCAAATTTGAGAACAAAATTGAAGCAAAATATAAAAAACATATACACTTATCTTTAAATGCTTTTAATAATTTATATAATTTTAGATTACATACAGAAGAATTCTTATTTTTGCTCAGTTCTTAATTGTTTTTCCTTATTATTGGTATTACTGTACCACAGAATCGAGAGCCCATAGAATCTATGTCTACTTGGCAAACACAATATTAATTATATAATTTAATCAATTTCACAGGACTTATGATTACAATGACCACAACCTATGACTGAAAAGAAATTTTTAAAATATACTTTTCTTGTATATGTTTAAAATATAAATTTTATTATATAAAAGCAGTGGCTACGTATAATATGATAGTACTATTTCAAAATAGTTAAGGATCTTTTGTTAGAAAACTTATTTGTGTCATTTATTTAAACCAACTCTATATTATTAATGTAACAAAATTTAAGTCAATAATCCTATTTGCTAATATTGGTTTATTTCTAACAGCATCCATCATTGTTTAACAATCTGTTGGAGTGCTGCAAATTTATAAATTTTTATAACAGTTCCTTTTGGCAACAGATCATTCTTAAAGTGATGCTTTGTTAACTACATTCAAGTAAGATTTAGGATTTCTTGTTTCAAGAACAATTTTTTTTATGGAAAATACTAAATCAAAACAGATTACATTTATATAAATAATGTTCAAACACAAGGATGATGTTTCTATGGAGATTCTTACAATAAGTTTGATTATTCATGGATCTTTACACATCAATATATTTTACCTTGTGTGTGTGATTTACCATGAATACAAGTGCTAGAGCTGTAAAGACAGTATCAAAATGCAGTATTCAAAATTTTGAAGCATGAAGGGAGTAAAATTGTGATAGTAGTTTTTGCTGGCTCTTAATATTCAAGTATCATCAACTATCTGACTTCTAAACGTATGATAGTATTATACTTCCAACTTCCATGAGAATGGGTGCACCATATGATTAATTGTGATTTGGAAGTTATAAGTGGTTAGAATATCTCACTCATAGGACAGAACATTGACTAGATAAATCAAGACCTTGCAGAGCTTTCTTTTCTTATACCCCAATATCTGGCAGAATTTCTGATATAGTGGTTACTTAAGCCCAGGCACTAAATGGCTAAAATTATCAGGAAAACTAACAGCCCATAAATCTAAATGACTACAGTCATGTTGCTTGAGCAAGAAATAAACTTTTGTCATGTTAAGACAGCATTGCCTGGCCAGTAGAGCTCACTGATTGAGCATCAACCTATGAACCAATAGGTTATGGTTTGATTATTGGTCAGGGCACATGCCCAGGTTGCAGGCATGACCTCCATGTGGGCATGCAGGAGGCAGTAGATAAATGATTCTCTCTCATCATTTATCTCTCTCTCTCTCTCTCCACCTAAGTCTCTGGGATAAAAAAAAAAAATTTAAAAGAATGAAAGATAGCAATCTTTTATTTGGAGCTTCTTTGTTAGTATAGAGAAATATCTACTATCCTGAATAAAACAAAACAACAAACAAACAAAAACCCTTTTATATTTATACTAGTGGCCCAGTGCACAAAATTCATGCATGGAACAGGGGTTTCCCTCAGCCCAACCTGCCCCCTCTTCCACTGGCCATAACTCTCGCAATGTGAGACCGCTGTCTCCTAACTGCTCACCTGCCAGCCTTCCTGATCATCCCTAACTGCCTCTGCCTGTCTGCCTGATTGCCACAAACCCCTCTGTCTGCCTTTCTGATCACCCCTAACCTCTCTGTCTGCCTGCCTGATCACCCCCAACTGCTCTCCCCTGCCAATCTGATTTCACCCCCAACTGCCTCTGCCTGTCTAATCACTCCTAATTTCCCTCCCCTGCTAACCTCATCTCAGCCCCAACTGCCCCCCCTGCCTGTGAATTTGGTTCTGATTAGTTGGTTTCTATGCCAGTCAGTGTCAAAAGCTCCACATCCTAGACAGCCATTGGCTCCTCAAAGTTAACCCAGATTTGGTTCTGATTGGTTGGTTTCTATGCCAGTCAGCATCTCTGGGCCTGTCTCTGGGCCTGATCAGAGAGGTGGGGCTGATCAGCAGCCCCCGCAGAGTTCTGGAGGGAAAGACATGTGGCTGCTGGTTGAAGCCCAGAGAGAAAGAGAGAGGCAACTGCTGATCAACAGCTGCCATGGCGGCTGCAGATCAGACCCTGCCTCTCTCTTTGGGCCTCTTTCCAGGCCTGATCTGCAGCCTCCTCAGCAGTCAGTGCTGGGCCACAGTGCCCACCCTGGTGGCAATCAGTGCTGGGCCTCCACGGCAACCCAGCACTGATTGCAGGACTGACTTCCAGTGTTCTGTTGAGTCTTTGATCATCATGTACCCTGGGTTTTTATATATTAGGATGCATATACTACACAGCATTATCATGGATTTTACCATAAAAAAATGCAGTTCAAATTTCAATGTGGTACCCTCAAATCCTAATAAATAGACTTAAAACTACATGTTTGCCTAACAGCATTTCTTACTTTTTGTATGTTGACAGTGGGGGTAATAATTTCACTCCCTGTATTGCCCAAAATAATTATATAAGAATGAATTTGTACCTCTGCAATTATTAGCATAGGAAAAACATTGAAGGAATGTAAAGATTACATTAATTGGGATGTTATTATTATAAGTAATAACGCAAACAAAATAAATCCAGATATTATAATGATGTTAATAATTATGAAACTTTAAAAAATGTGTAGTTAATATTAAATACTTACTTTGTGCCTATCAGTTTAGTTAACTTTTTATATGAGGACAAATATTACCCCTCATCCTTCAGATAATAAAACTGAGATTTAGAGGAATTATGGTCTGTATTGTATCTTCTTCACATCCATATGATAACATCTCAATCCCCAGTCACTCAGAATATAACCATATTTAGAGATACTGTCTTTAAAAAGTTGAGTAAGTTCACATGAGGTAGACAGGGTGGGCCCTAATACAATATGACCATTTTTCTTTTAATAAAAGGCAGAGGCACAGGAGATGAAGGCACACAGAGAATAGGGCATGCAAGGATACAATGAAGAGTTGTCCATCTACATGTCACACAGAGAGGCCTCAGGAGACGCCAGACCTGAAGGCTTTGATCTTGCACATCTATACTCCAGAACTTAAGAAAATAACTTATTCCGATTTGTAGCCCCCAGCGAGGGGTATTTTGTTGTGGTAATCCCAGTAAAGTAATAAACAGTAAAGATAATTGACCCAAAGTTTCAAAAAGCAAAGTGACATGGACAGTGTTTACCCCTGAGTGTTAAACATCAGTTTGTAGTTGGATCCGCAACACGCATTGCAGTCTGAATATTTCTTTGTGGCAGCAACCTTTTTTTTTTTTTGTTATGCGCTTTCTTGCTTCTGGAACAATTATTGTTCAACCATAAAATTGCCATAAGCTTTTTCCCCCATATTACTATTTTAATTTAGACTGCAAATTCACTCCCAAAACATCTGTGGAGAACACATTGGGTATCTGAATTAAAATCATTTAAGTAATGCGGTTTTATTGGAATGTGATCATCTGACATACTCTTCCAAATGGATAAAAATCCCTCTGAATAGGAGAAGTAAATCGCTGAAAACACAAAACAGCATACATGGAAAATTTCCAAAGATACTTAAGTATTTTATGTACACTTATATATTTGAAGGTACTGGTATTTCTGCTTCCAGCGAAAACTCACTCCTAGGCTGCAGGAAGTATTTAATGACTTACAGAAGAAACAGAACTCACTACTTACTTGACATCACCAAAGTTAAGATGACCGAATTAATACAGATCAGCAATTAAAATAGATTCTTATAATAGGGTCTTGCTTTAGGCCCTGACCAATGTAACAGATCTGCAATAATTTGAATGTCTTTGGTTATATGTAATATCATTCATAATATCATTCTATAGCTCAACTTACAGTTTTAAATATTTCAAGTTTATATTCTAATTTTGTATTATGGATTGCTAAATTCATTTAATTCATTTATGTTAATTATTATTGTAAACTAGACCTAAAGGAAAATTAGAAAAAAGCCACTTTAATTGTGAACATATATCTTAACCTGATGTTCGTAATAGATGATTTGTCAATATCAACAATTTATATAGCAATTATTTATAACACAAATTTACTTTTGGCTATCCATCCATACTTAAGTTTTATGTTGTGTTTATAAAATAAACACAACAATCCTCTCCAATAAAAGAATAATATGCAAACTGACCATACTTCCACTACACTCACAAGCCACACCCACCAAGATGGCTAAGGGCACAGAGAGCTCAGGAGAGAGGCCTGGGTTGCCCCTAGCAATAGAAGAAGCCAAGCTTTCCACAAAGCTTGGACGGTGGAGGTTAAGGCAACAATTTCAATGCCTGTGGGAGCAGAAGGTTTGGCTCCACTCCAGGCTACAGTTTCAATTGTAGAAAATAAATGTCCCAGATACCAGGGCTTTCACTTGTGTTGGGGGGCATGGCCAGCCTGCAAACCCCACAGGCCCCTTGCTAGGCCACCCCACGCCCCAAGGGAACACCCACCCTGATCCAGGACACCCTTTAGGGCAAACCAGCTGACCCTCACCCATGCAGCAGGCCTCTATCTATCTAATAAAAGAGTAATATGCAGATTGACCATCACTCCAACATACAAAATGACTACCCCATGTGAACACAAGATCCTGTCCCCATGTGGAAACAAGATGGTCACCACAAGATGGCCAGCAGGAGAGGGCAGTTAGCAGGGACCAGGCCTACAAGGGAGGGCAGTTGGGTGATCAAGCATACAAAGGAGAGCAGTTAGGAATGACCAGGCCCAGAGTGTAGGGCAGTTAGGGGCAAACAGGCTGGCAGGGGAGCAGTTAGGCATCAATCAGGCAGGCAGGAGAATGGTTAGGGGGTAATTAGGCTGGCAGGCAGAAGTGGTTAGGGGCAATCAGGAAGGCAGGCAGGTGAGCAGGTGGGAGTCTGCAGTCCTGGATTGTGAGAGGGATGTCCGACTGCCCGTTTAGGCTCAATCCAGGATAGGGCCTAAACGAGCAGTCAGACATCCTTTAAGGGGTCTCATATTCAAGAGGGAGCAGGCTGGACTGAAGGACACCCTCCACCCCCATGCATGGGTTTTCTTGCATCGGGCCTGTATTTTCCGATAATGGAGATATGTCACAAATTTAGATATTAATAATTATTAATAGCATTAGATGATCAATTAATTTAGGACTGCCAGCCATCTTGCAATGAATATTTACATGTGCTATTATTCATCAGCACTTTTAAAACATTAAAGTTTTATACTGAAGCAGCAGAGGGGAAGAGGGGGACTTAGTGTGTTGTTTTTTTTCCTCCTCATTCCATTTCACTTTGTACTTATGTAGAGAAAAAATATTCATACTCCATTCATCATGTCCCCATTGTTCAAGGAAATAATGTTGGCAAAATATGAGAAGATGATGTTAACAAATTTTTCTTAAAATATAAAACAAGGCTCAGTATTTTGCTAGATGTTTTTACTCTCTTTGTTCTTTGCTTTCTCTACCTCTTTTAAGGGAGTTAATTCTAGAAAAAGATGAGAACACTATGATCCTGTATAAATTTGCAACACAGTACACTATGGAAATAATTATTTCCTTAATGTGTAAATAAAGAGGAATCAAATGATATACAATGAAATATTTGTTATCATAGTATTAGATATTTATATAGGAAAATGAACTATTTTTTGTATTTACCTTTCAATTAAAGTGTTTATCTTTTCTATTGTTGTTAATCCCCACCTGAAGATATTTTTCCATTGATTTTTAGGGGGAGTAGAAGAGAAAGGGAAAGACAGAGAGGAACATGGATGTGAAAGAAACACATTGAAGAACATATTGTGTTCATGGACTGGGAGAATAAACATCATTAAAATGTCCGTACTACCCAAAGCAATCTATAGATTCAATACACTACCATTAAAATGCCAATGGCATATTTCATAGATATAGAAAGAACTCTCAAAAAATCCATCTGGAATAAAAATGATCCCAAGTAGCCACAGCAATCCTGAAAAAGAAGAATAAAGTAGGTGGGATTACAATACCAGATTTCAAGCTCTATTACAAAGCCACTGTTCTCAAAACACCCTGATACTGGCACAAGAACAGACACATAGACCAATGGAATAGAATAGAGAATCCAGATATCGATCCAAACTACTATTCTCAATTAATATTTGACAAAGGAGGCATGAACATACAATGCAGTCAAGACAGTCTCTTCAAAAAATGGTGTTGGGAAAATTGGAAAGATACATTCAAAAAAATGAAACTAGACCACCAACTTACACTATACACAAAAATAGACTCAAAATAAAGACAGGACTTAAACATAAGATGGGAAAGCATAAAAATACTAGAAGAATCCATAGGCAGCACAATCTCAGGCATATGCAGAAGGAACTTCTTCACTGATACTGCTCCTAGGGCAATGGAAGCTAAAGAAAAAATGAACAAATGGGACTACATCAAAATAAAAAGCTTTTGCACAGCAAAAGAAACGATTAACAAAACAATAAGAAAGCCCACTATATGGGAAAACATATTTGTAAATGTTATCACTGATAAAGATTTAATCTCCAACATCAACAGGCAACTTATACAACTTAATAAAAGGAAGATAAAAGATCCAATAAAAAAATGGAAAACGGACTAAATAGAATCTTTTCAAAAGATGACAGAAGGAAGGCCAAGAGATACATGAAAACATACTCAAAGTCACTAATTATCCAAGAGATGCAAATCAAAAGGACAATGTGATACCATCTCACAACTGACAGAATGGCTATCATCAAATTAACAAATGATAAGTGTTGGTGAAGATGAGTAGAAAAAGGAACCCTCATGCACTGCTGGTGGGAATGCAAACTGGTGCAGCCACTGTGGAGAACAGTATAGAGTTTCCTCAAAAAACTAAAAATGGAAATCCCATTTGACCCAATAATCCCACTCCTAGTAATATATCCTAAGAAACTAGAAACACCAATCAGAAAGGATTTATGCACCCCTGTGTTCAGAGCAACACAATTTACAATAGCTAAGATTTGGAAACAGCCTAATGATTGGATCAGAAAACTGTGGTACATCCACAATGGAATACTATGCTGCCATAAAAAAGTAATTCTTACCATTTGCAGCAACCTGGATGGAACTGCAGAGCATTATGCTGAGTGAAATAAGCCAATCAATGAAAGAAAAATACCTCATGACCTCACTCATTTATAAATAATAAAGAACATTATAAACTAATGAACAAAAAGATAGACAGAGGCAGTAAAGCATCAAAAAGAATGTCAAATTACAGCAGGAAGTTTAGGGAGAGGTAAGGTAGATAAGAGATCAACTGAAAGGACTTGTATGCATACATATAAGCATAGACACTGGAGGTGAGGGCATGTATGGGAGTTGGGTGAGGAGGCAATGGGAAAATATGTACACATGTAATACATTAATTAAAAATGAAAAAAATAAATAAAATCAATAAAAAATTTATATAAAAAAAGAGAGAAAGAAAGGAACACATTGACTGGTTGCATCCTGTATGAGCCCTCAGGGCTCATGGCTGGGGAACAGCCTGCAATCAAGAGTGCCCTTGACTGAAATCAAATCCAAGACTATTTGATCTGCAGGGTGATGGTCTATCAACTAATCTAAATCAGCTAGGCTAGGTGTTTATCTTTTAGCTTTTTTTGCTAATTTTTATTTATTTTATACTATATGAAAATCATCTTAAAACTAAAGAATCAAAGTATTTCTGGGTAGTCATTTTGTAATCTGCTACTTGCCAAACTCATTTATTAAACTTATTAGTTTTTTGTACTTATTAGTCTTTGTACAATATCATGTCATCCAGAAATGACAGTTTCCCTCCATCTTTCCAGTTTGTATGCCTTTTATGTTTCCTTCTTCTCTGACTGCTGAGGCTAAGATTTTTCAACACTATGTTGAATAAGAGTGGTGAACATGGAAATCCCTGTCTTGTTCCTATTCTTAAGAAAAAATGCTTTTAGTTTTTGCCCATTGAGTATAATGTTGGCTCTAGAGCAGCACAATTTGCAATAGCTAATATCTGGAAGTAGACCAAGTGCCCATAAGTAGATGAGTGGATATAAACAGCTGTGGTACATTTATAGCAGGGAATATTATGCAGCCATAAAAAAGGACTTCTTACCATTTCAGACAGCATGGAGGGATCTGGAGAGTATTATGCTAAGCAAAATAAGCCAGTCAGAGAAAGACATGCATCATAAGATCTCACTTGTGTATGTAATATAAGCAACAAAATAAATTGATGAACAAAATAGTTCCAGAGACATATAAACACAAAAAGACTGCTGAATCTCAGAGGGAAGGGTGGGAAGAAATTAACCAAAAAATGCATATGCATATGTGCATAATGTATGGATACAGACAATGGTGTGGTGAAGGCCTGGGACTGAGGGAGGAGGAGGGTTAGAAGCAGTCAAGGTGGGGAAAAGGGTACATCAGTATTCTTTTCAACAATTCAATTAATGTTGTTTGTTTTTTTTTAAAGAATCAAACTAGTTAATATGGACATGTGAGATTTAAAAGACGTATTCAACTTCCTTTTCTTTCTACTTAACATTCCCTTTTCCATAAATAAAGCACTAGTAATAGTTGATGTATATCAGCAGTTCTCACAGGATACATTTGGAGATATTTTTGATTCCCACAACTGGAGAGAATGAAGGCTCCTATTGACTTCTACTGTGTTGAAGCGGGGGATGATGTTCAGCATTCTATAATTATAGGACAGCCTTATTAAAAGACCATTATCCAGTCCACTCCCTTGTATATATCCTTCCATTCTTCTTTTCCAGCTATTAAACTTATACATGAGCACATGCATGTTTTGTTCACTGCTGTACCCCTTGACTTAAAAAAGTTCATATAGTTGGTATATTATATCTACTCATATTACATTAGTATGAATGCTACTCAATTATTAAGATTCATAAGATTAATATAGTATCTGGCTATTAAAGATATTTTCAAATAAACATCTTTAGGAAAAAAAAATCAAGAACTTCCAGTAATTTTTATAAAATAGTCATCTTAGCCTTTTTAGTATTTCAGTGTAGCAAAAAGACCGGGTTTTTGTTTGTTTGTTTGTTTGTTTTTAAAGAGAGAGCTTTCTTTTGTATCTTAGACTATGTTTGTTAGGTCTGAAATTTGTCAAATTTATAAGTTCTGCTAGATCATTTCTGTCCCACCAATTGTTCCAGTATCATTTTACTATATGACTAGAATGCCTGAATTTCACAGCATTCATCAATCACCCTCTCCACCTCAAGAACTTGTAAAAGAGATGACAGGCAAATCTTATAGTATTGTACTGTACTGAACAATGGCATGATGCACGCTGAATAAATGAAAGAAAACATGAAGGGCAAAGTTATTTTCTGATCTGATGGATGCTTTGATTTTATCACATGTGCTTCCTAATAACAAACTGACAAAGCTTACTTTAAGAAATCTATAAATGCAAACTTCTCATCTTTTTGTATTCAGAATTTTGGTTGCAATATTGTAACTGCTGTATTTTCAGCAAAAAAACGCAAACTTTTTCACACTAGAACCTTGTTTATTTTCAATGTGGAGAATTAGAATAATTTCTTTTCACTCACATAAATATTTCATTGCAATATGTGATGAATTTGACAGGTGGAAAATCATTTTACTTTTATTAATGGACTTTTTAGACAACAAAGGACTTTGGGTAAATATTATAACGCAATACATTTTTAATGTTATATAATACAAATTCTTTATGGTCTGCACCTGCAAGAAATAATAATAATAAAAAAAAAACGCAACACAAAAAGACAGAAGTAAAAACAAGAAGAGGAAGCAAAGAAGAAAGCAAGGAAGAAAAGGAAGGAAGGAATGAAAGAAGACAGTGATGGGGTGGAGGGCAGGTCACTCCAAAACATGCCACTTTAGCATCTTGATTATTTTGAATTAAAGTTGTTAGAGTCACAGCGGAAAAGAAAGACAGTCTACCTCTCCTCTCTGCACTCCGGGAAGCAGAAAATACATCTCCCCTATGACAGTTACCCTCCGTGCACTAGGAGTGAGAGACATCCTTAGCAGCAGCGATGCGAAATGAGGGCCCAACAGCGCTGTGTAAATAAACTGTGTGATTTCTTCACTAATTAGTACCTCCCACACATTCTTCATGGGTTTAATGTTTCTCTGTCCCAAAGGGATAAAAGCTGACTGTTTTGGTAATTTTTTGTCATATTTCTATGAGCTCCCACAGATACAAAATTAAAACATGATATTTCCCTGTTAATCTGTCTCATATAAGCTTAATTATTAGACCAGCCAGAAAAACCTAGAAGGGTAGAGGACATTTTGTTTTCCAAAAATAAGAAAGAAGGAAAGAAGGAAGGAAGGAAGGAAGGAAGGAAGGAAGGAAGGAAGGAAGAAAGGAAGGAAGGACAGAAGGAAGGAAAACAATAGAAAAATATATTTAATTCAAAATAGGAGGAAACAATTCATTCTTTAAAAAAATCTCAATATTGGTAATATTTTGAGACTCTGGGGATGATATTAACTATTGGAATGTATTTTTTCCTCTCTCTCAAATAATACTAATATTTTGGCATTTTTCATTTTTTATAAAAAGCTTAAATGCAGTTGTTTCTGGCTGAATCAGAACTTTCCCATCTTTGTTACTACAAATATTTAATAGCAATTTGGTTATCTAAGATTGCTTATTAACTGTCCTACAATGAAGGTTGACCATAAATAAAATTTAACCAGCAAACTGTGAATGGAGAAACATTAAGACAAAATGGAAAGCATCTATGAAGCTAAATTTACTTAATTTCAAAGTAGCTATCTTTGATGAATAAGAATAGATCCAGAGACAAATGGTAGGGGAGTGGTGGGGGTGGGGAGGGAGGTTAGGAAGCAACCAAAGGACTTATATGCATGCATATTAGCATCACCAATGGACACAGACACTGGGGCAGTGAGGGCTTATCCATGGTGGAAATGGCTGGGGGCAGGGGTGGGGGGTGGGAGGAGGGGAGTCAATTGGGGAAAAAGGAGACATATGTAAAAGTTTAGACAATTAAACAAAAAAAAAAAAAAGAAAAAAAAGGTAACTATCTTTATTTCCTCTTGTACATTTGCTGTTGTGTAAAAATTATCTTGGGTATTATTGATGTGTTGTTATTTTACTGTCCTTACTTATCCAAAAAAGCTATTTCAAACCTGTACTGGTCCTTATAACTCTTTAAAAAATAGTCTTTTGTGATAGTCAATGATTTATTAGGCTATCATTTGCATAGTAAAATAAGCAGGAATCTACTTTTTGCCTCAGTTACATACTACAAGTGAATCTTACTGCATCTGAATAGGTTTATTCAGCCATTGTAGTCCTAAAGATATTACCCAGTGCTACCGTGCTCAGTTTTAATACAGCATGAATAAAAGCAAAGGGGAAAATGGATCCCTTATAATTTCATCCTGTTCATTAATGCGTGCTCACATTATAATTAGTATTCTGAGCATTATTCATTAACTAGATGGCTGATTTATGGGTTCAGCTTTGAGTTGAAGTATGGATAAAGAGAATGTAGCTTTATAAATACTAGTATTAGGTAATATTTATAGAAAATAAAAATTTGACTAAAGTATTCATAAAAATATAACTTGTACTTCTCTAAGACATTTATTTTATATATCACTCTTACAACTCTAATTCCTTTACTTTCTTACTGGATATCTGTTATATTTAAATTATCTCATCAGATTTTCAAAAAAATATTTTAAAAAAATTCATATTCTCTCCTGTAATATAAATGAACCAAAGATGGCTTCAGGGTATGGGCCTGTAGGCTGTTTATTTCTTCACCACAGGCTACGACTCATTAATTCAAAAGATTCAGCTGAGACTGGTTTGCCTCAGTGGATAGAGCATTGGCTTGCGGACTGAAAGGTCCCAGGTTCGATTCTGGTTGGGGGCATGTACCTTGCTTGCAGGCACATCTCCAGAGTGGGGTGTGCAGGAAGTGACTGATCAATGTCTCTCTCTCATCGATGTTTGTGACTTTCTAGCTCTCCCCCTTCCCCTCTGTAAAAAATGTCAATAAAAATATATTAAAAAAAAGATTCATTGGCTCCAAGCTAAAAAAAATTATACATATGCAAGTAGTATGTCCAAAACAGTCCAAAGATTATTTTTTCAGCCATTTAGAGTCTGTCTCTTTGGCATACCTTATGTTATCTCACCCACTATCTGTTGACTATTGAAAAAAAAAACCAAAAAACTAGAGTCTTATAGTATTTATAGGAGCTTAACCCAAGACTTCCCTTTTTGAGCATAGGTAGCAAGTAACCAGAGGGGAAGGAGCAAAATTGGCTGAGCCTGATAAAGTCAGGAAGCTACAGCTTCATGGACACCCCAAGGGTCAGCGGCAGTAAAAGTCAAGATGGCACAGGGGAAAGGGTCTCTACTAAGTACATTCACAATAGCATCCAGAGGATGAAGCAGAACGTGGAAGCATGCGCGGCTGTATCAAGGGGAGCCCTCTCGCCTGAAAAGATCTGGGAAGGGATCTGATAGGATAAGGGCACAAAACTCTGGAACCCTCAGGTTAGATGGGGGAGGGCCCAGCATAGTCCTGGAAAAAGAAGACAGCTGCTTATTTTTCAAACCAAGAAAATATATGGAGGATTAGCAAGGTCTTTGGGACAACTGTTACTAGAGCCTGCCTCCCTCTACATTCCCCAGGGTGAAATACTATTCACCCCAATAAATCTTGCCACTACGCTTACACTTCTCCCATGCCATTGCCCCTGAAATTCTTTTCTAATGATTTCCCAAGAGCCTGTTTTCTCCAAAAATACCTTTGAAGCTCTGACCCAGAGACCACCTGTAACTACATACCTGCTGCTGAGCACATCCCCTACACAGGTCCCCACCCTCTCCCAAGCTCCCTTTCTCTCTTCTCCTTCTGGAAGGTGATCCCCCGTGACCAGACTCTGAATAGTCTGACGATGTAAGACATTTCTTCTCTTGTGAAAACCTGTTCACATCTCTTTCACAAAATCTTGTCATGTAATTCTGCCTCTTGTGGTCATATATTTTTTCTTGAAAAGCCTTAAAATCCCTTGAACTCAAACCCTCTTCATCTTAAGTGTGTTTAAGGAAAATAAAATCACCTTGCAAGTCACCAGGCAGTAAAACATAAAGAGAAATATATCAGTTTTGTAGCACGTTAAACCTTTTATTAGATTTAAAAATCTCTAAGCCTCATGAAATAGATTTTTTAAAGGAGCAGGCAATAAAATATTGAGCTAATTGATGTCTTATGAGGATTAAACAGTCCTCAATTGGAGAATCTATGTATGCATGTATTTATGTATGAAGGTGTATGGCACACAATAGTTTCCAAGTTTATAATTTAGTTTAATATCCACCCTATATCTGACTATGACATATCCAATGTTCTAGCAAATATCTCTACTCCTATGTCTAATAGGTATTTCAAAGTTGAAATATCCAAAACTGAACTCCTGATTCCATTCCTGCTCAGTCGGCTTTTCTTGTAGCCTTAACAATTTCTGAAAAGTTTAACTTGCTTAAGCCCAAATGTTGGTATTCTTGATTTCTTGCTCCTATCCCACTTTTTAACTATTAGCCAACTTTTTCAATAGTACTTTCAAAGGTAACCATAATTGAGTCTTCTGACTAAATGTGTTTTTAATATACTTATGTTATCTTTTACATGATGTATTAGTTTTCTATTGCCAATGTAACAAATTATCACAAACTTCAGGACTTAACAACATGTATTATGTTATAGATGTTCATATCAAAAGTTTGAGATGGATTCCACTGAGCTGAAACCAAGATGTTGATAGAGACTTGGTCTCTCTGGAGTCACTAGGGGATAATCTGTTTCCTTACCTTTTCCACTTTCTAGAGGTCACCTGTATTTCTTGGCCTCTTCCACCATCATCAAAGCACTTCACTTAAACACCTGCTTTCACTGTCACGTACAGCATCTTAGGGCTGACTTTGAACCATGTGCCTCTCTTGCTATGACATTGGGCCCATCCAGTGATAACATTGGGCCCGCCCCGATAATCCATAACCATCTCCATATTTCAGCATGCTTAACTTCATCTGCAAAGTTGCTTTTGCCACATTAGAATGATATGGCTTACGACACAGTTATTTGTGGTAGCTATTGTTCAGCCTACTAGGCATAGATTTTTTCCATAGCACCCTTATGTTATTCCTGCCTTATTGTTGTCTCCTGTGGTCTGGTTTCTACATGACAGTGAAAGTGATGGGTGGGTGGGTGGGAAGAGATCAACCAATGAACTTGAATGCATATATGTCTAACCCATGGACACAGATACTAGGGTGATGAAGGCCTGGAGTGGGGGGTGGGGATGGGTTAGAAGAGTCAATGAGGAGAAAAAGGGAGATGCATGTAATACTTTCAAAAATAAAGACTTTTTTTTTTTTAAAAAAAGGAAGTGGTGCTTTTAAAATACCTATGGTGTTACATCACTGTTACAAACACACCAATTGCTTCTCATCTAAATCAATGTAAGCTCATGTTCTTGCCATGGTGAAGGCCCTGCATGATGGCTCCTCAGCCTCTCCCTCTATTCTATTCTTCACTCCAGTCACTCTAAGCCCCGTCACCCAACTTTACTTCCCCTTTTTCCTTCTCACTTCCTTCAAGTGAGTGTTTGCTCAAGTGTCACCATTATAACAATCTTTTTTTCTTACCACTCCAAATAAAATAACAGTTTCTTTGCCTTCTGAACACTTCTTGTTGACTTTGTCATGGTTTATTTAACCTCATAGCACTCATTACCAGTGCAAACATAGCTATTGTTATTTTTTCTGTTGTTTATTTTACATTTGTTGCGGTTAGTCTTCCTGAATTTCTCCATCATAAGAGAAACATGGTCAATACTGTTCACTGCTGTAACCCAAGCATTTACTAGTAGAACAGGCATGTCATGAGAAAGGCACATGATTAACATACTGGTTGAATGACTGAAGTATTCCATATTTATTCCAATTGTATTATCTACAGATTTCAAATACTTACATGTAACAGCATTTTACAATGTATTTCAAACTCTGTGTGACATATATATATATATATGTATATATATATATATGAATTATTGAGGCAACCACTTATTACTTTTATAATAGTTGATATTCAAATATGTCAGGTAATGTTGTCCTGACAAAGTGCCACCAACAAAGTGGTTTAAAACATCAGAAATTTATTATCTCATATTTCTGAAGGCCAGAAATTCAAAACCAGGCAGACCCATGCTCCCTCAGAAACCTGTTGAGGGAGACTTCCTTGCCACTTTCTAGTTTCTGCTCATTGCTGTCAACACTTTTTGTCTGTTGGCTTGCAGCTTCATCACTCCAGTCTCTATGTCTTTCATCTTGGGGCATTCTCGTGAGTGTCTCCATCTTTATATGACTACTATCTTATAAAAAGGTAAGTTATCCTGAAATCAGAGACTATTCCACTATGGCATAACATCATCTTAACTAAATTATTAATTCTTTTTTTAAAAAATAAATTTATTGATTTTTTTTACAGAGAGGAAGGGAGAGGGTAGAAAGTTAGAAACATCAATGAGAGAGACATCGATCAGCTGCCTTTTGCATACCCCCTACTGGGGATGTGCCCGCAACCAAGGTACATGCCCTTAATCGGAATCGAACCTGGGACCTTTCAGTCTGAAGACCGACGCTCTATCCACTGAGCAAAACCGGTTTTGGCTAAATTATTAAATCTTTGATGGCACTAATAATACATAAACTCACTTCTGGGGGGAGTAGAATTTATTTTAGTGATTTTCTAATGCATCAACCACTGCTACACACACACACACACACACACACACACACACACACACACAGAAACACACACAAGAGGCCCAGTGCACAGATTCTTGCAACTGATGGGGTCCATTAACCTTGCCTGCAGGGCTCAGTGGACCTCCGTGCCGCTGCAGGCCTGTCTTTCCTGCCAGTTTGTCTGGGGGGAGGGGACCAAAAGGGGAGTATTTATGGGAGATGCTTGTGCTGTTACAGCTGCTCTCCCCAGCCATGAGCCCAGTGTCTGGCACCCCTTGGTCAGCTGAGAGGTGCTTCTGCAGTGGGAGCACACTGACCACCAGGGGGAAGATCCTGCATTGAGTGTACGGCCCTTGGTGGTCAATGAGCGTCATAGCTACCAGCTGGTTGTCTGGTCATGGGGTTGCTTAGGGTTTTATATATCTAGATTAATTTTTGGCATGTTTAATCAAATTAGATTTTGAATAATAGCTTTTTTTGAATTTTGATTCAAATTTAGTTGTCCTGTTTAGAAAAAGACTCTGAATATCTAATATGGTTCCAATCGCTTGCTATTAAAAATGCTAATATTATCATCAAATTATCTATGATGAAATAAATTACATGTTAGTGATTATCTTATGTACATCTGTACATTCATTTCTACTAAAACCTGTCAGATCTTCTTAAACTTTATATTGTAATCATTTTATAGTAAAGTCATTGTTTCAATAAGTAAATGTGAGGTGCTTAAAAGTCATAGCATTGCAGGTATGTGATATATTTTTGTTCTGGAATTTCAATAACAGAGACATTCTTCAGGGTCATATTTATTTTTTGTAGTTTAAATGTAATAACATAGCTGAAAGAAAAAACAAAATTATTAAAAATATTATCTCTTTCTTAGATTTGAATAATCAAGAATCTCCTGGGTTCTGCATTAAGGCCTGGGCTTTGCTTGTGGCAAACATCACAATTACTAGTAAAATTTTATTCTGGTATCTTATTGTCTAATATTTCCATACAGTTTAGTTGTAAAAAACAACAAATTTGTCATGATTTTTATGACTAAAATGGTTCTTATTTACCCTATAGGTATAAAATATTATTGCAATAACTTGAGCTGATTATTTTCTTCTGCCTACAATAAATATTAGTCATGCAAAAATGACAACATAAACATCAAAACAATTCAGCAAAATATGACTTTGCTCTAATAGAATTTTACATCTAAAAATCTAGTCTCATAGAATAATTTTATTTCTCTTCTGTTGAAACAAGCTGCCTTTTCTCTTGCCATCAGCAATAAAACCAGGCTCTTTATTTCTTCACAATTCTTGTGATTGGTGCATTGACCAAACACAAAGAAAATTCCCAATTGCCTGGTAGGGGCAGCAAGGATCATGAGTCCTTGAAAGGTATGCATTTTATATTCAGTTGTGAATTGGAAGAAGATGTAGGAGGCCTATACATCAGATCTGCAGTATTGCAAAATTGAGAGGTTATTAATATTTTCTAAAATAGAATCAGTATCTAAAATATTTAAATATGTTAGGATTAAGAGATACATTTTTAGAGGATAAACCACAGGTTTTCATGAAAGGTGAAAATCTGGTAGTGGAAATTAGAAATTCTAAAGTAGTAATTAAGTATGGGGTTGTGAGAATGTACACTTACGTGAAAAGGTCTCATGAATTAGAATATCATCCTATAAAATAACATATTTGCAATCAATATATTCAATTATATTTTGATAAAGCACTTAGAGAGTAATAAATCCTTAGACCTTTCCTGCCCTAACCACACATTTGGGCTTTATAATTAACTAGAGGCCCGTTGCATGAAGATTTGTGCAAAGATAGGCCTTCCTTCCCCTGGCTTTGCTCCCAGCTGCCTGGGTGCTGCCAAGTTCCCATTCCTGGGCTGCCCATGAGCTGGCAAGTCCTCTCTCCCAGCTGGAGCACCACTCCTGTAGCTCCCCCCACTCCCACACTCCTTCAGAGCAGGCATGGCCACTGCACTCCTACATATACAAATTAACCTGCCATCTTTGCTAGGTTAATTTGCATACTCATTCCTGATTGGCTGTGGGTGTAGTGGAAGTACAGTCAATTTACATGTTTGTCTATTATTAGGTAACATTCTTAACACTATAACAATTTGCTTAAAGCAATTATACTAACATTGCATTCCATGATTATAGAATAGAGATGAGTTAAATGAATGAGAGCATTCTGTAAGAGAATGAAAGGAAGAATGGGATATAATATGTAATAAGTTGCCTGTATTACATGTAACAAAATATAATGTTATTTTAAAATAGACTTATATTTGTTAAAAATTCGTACTGAAAATCTGGACAACCACAAAAAAATTAAAAGAAATATAATTGATATACAAAGAGAGCAGATAAAATTAAACCATATAAAATGTTCAGTTTAGCCCACCCATCTAGCTCAGTGGTTGAGCATCCATCCAGGTTAGGTTGTCTGCTAGCTTCCTGATCAGGCATATTCCAGGGTTGCAGGCTTAATCCCCAGTAGGGGTGCATGCAGGAGGCAGCCGATCAATGATGTTCCTCTCTCATTGATGTTTCTATCTCTCTACACCTCTCCCATCCTCTCTATATAAAAATTAATTCAAACATATTTTAAAAAATAAATAAGTAAAATGATCCGTTTAAAGCAGAGAAGTCAGAAGAAGAGGGGAAGCAAAGGATAAGTGGAATGAATAAAAAACAATTATAGCCCTCATCGGTTTGGCTCAGTGAAAGGAGCATTGGCCTGCAGACTCAAGGGTTTCAGGTTTGATGCCAGTCAAGGGCATGTGCCTTCATTGTTGACACATCCCTAGTAGGGGGTGAGCAGGAGGCAGCTGATTGATGTTTCTCTCTCATCAATGTTTCTAACTCTCTTTTTCTCTCCTGTCCTCTCTGTAAAATAATTAATAAAATATATTTAAAAAAACAATTATAAACAAAATAGATATTACAGCAATTGTACAGTTATTACTTTAAATATGAATGGCCTCAATATATTAATTAAGAAGTAAAGATGGACAAAGTGGAGAGAGAAACAAAACCTGGCAATATGCTGTCTAAAAGATCATCACTGTAACTATAATGACAATGATAGGTTAAAAGTAAAGGGTTTGAAATATACCATAGTAACACTAATAGAAAGAAAGTTAAAAGTGCTACATTAATAAACATTTTACAAGAATAAAAATATTAAGAGATATATACTGGTACTATATAATGATAAAAGTGGTCAATTTTCCAAGAAGATGTATGCCTCTAACTGCAGATTACAGAGCATCAAAATACTTGAAGAAAAATTAACAGAACTAAAAGAGAAATAGAAAAATCCACAATTATAAGTGGGTAACTCAACATGTCTTATAATAAGTTGCAGATTCAGCAGGCAAGCATTAATAAAGATATATTTGCAAAGCACACCATCATAAATCAACTGGTTCTAAATTACATTAATAGAAGATTTCATCCCAAAACAGAATACATATTTATCTCAAGTTAGCATAGAACATCACCAGAGTAGACCACGTTTGGGGCCATAAGACCCGCCTAACAAATTTAAAACACTAGAAATTTTACAGAGTACATTCTCAGGTCCTAAGGGGATTACAGTAGGAATAATAACAGAAAAACAGCTGGCAAATCCCCCAAAAATTGACAATAGAAAAAATACACTTCTAAGTAACATAGAGGTCAAATAAGTAGTCTTAAGAGAAATTCTTAAAGTATATAATTCAAGCTACATGAAACTAAAAATACAATATTATAAAATTTGTAGGATACAGCAAAAACAGTACTTTGAGGAAAATCTATAGCATTATAAGAATACTAGAGGCCCAAGTGCACACATTTGTGCATGGATGGGGTCCCTTGGCCTGGCTGGTGATCAGGGTGACTAGGGCTGTGTCAACTAGTCCCAATAAGGGCCAATTGAGGCTGGCTGGCCAGGAAAAGGGACCACAGGAGGTTGGCTGGCTGTGGGAACACACTGACTACCAGGGGCAGCTCCTACATTGAGTATCTTCCCCCTGATGGTCAGTGCACATCATAGTGACCTGTCTACTATTCAGTCAATCAGTTGTAATGGTCACTTAGGGTTTTATACTTATAGATATTTAAAGAAGAAAGATTTAAATCAACAAACTGAGCTTCTATTTTAGGAACCTATTGAAAGAAGAGCAATTTCAAACTAAAGTAATCTGAAAAACAAAGAAGTAAAAGAACAGAATGAAAAGAATGAAGAAATAATAGAAATTTAAGCAGAAATTAATAAAATTCAAGACAAAGAAAAAATTTAAATTTTTGTGTATTTTTAATTAAAATGATAAACTTCTTGAAAAAAAGAGAATCCTCAAATTACCAATATCAGAAATGAAACAGATATCATCACTATGCTCACATCAATATTAAAAGAATAATAAAAAAATATTCTGACGTACCCTCTCTCTGCAATAACTTACATGAAATTTGCCAGTTTCTTTGGTAGTGCAAATTACCAAAACTGACATAATAAGAAGTAAATCACTTGAATATTCTTATATATATTAAAGTAAATAATGGCATTTGTTAAATACTGAAGTTGATTATAATTGGCATGATTTCTCTCTTTAGTGCTCTATTTACAAATGAAGATTATGTATTCTAAATTCCCAATGTTTTTGTGCATATTCTAACATGAAGTTCCACTTAATTGACTGACTAACCAGTTTTAATGATGACTCTCATGGTAGTTACATTCAATAAGCCATTTACATAAGCCCATCATACAGATTTATTCACACTATGCCCACATATTTAAGTACATATTACTCTGGTTTTTAGGCATTAAATGAACTGATTAAATTATAGTCAAAACTTAGGGTCATTTCCAATAAATTTAAATATTCCTTTTGCTTCTCTCATAAATCATGTGATTAAAAAAAAAGAAAAATTGATTGGAAAATTGGTTGGTATCAATCAAAGCATAATACTGCATCCAAACCATCTATAGTTTTAGGGTGTTTTAAATGAATTGACTTAGAAATATTTATAAATTGCAACCTGTATATCTATAATTGCATGTTGTATATAAACAAAGTTGCATGTTAGTAACAGAATGAACATACACCTATTTCATGCATGTATGCATGTAGGTATGTGTAATCAATATAAAAGGTCTAGCTGATGTCACCTCCCAAATATTTAACTTACTCAACTCCCCTGTTTCAATTATCTGTGAAGTTTATTGAACAGCTTCTTATATAGTATCCCTTTTCTACTTATCCCTTCTTAAATATTTCTAATGCACAGGTGCCTAATGGTCTAAGGTTTAAATATAGTGATATGACCACTCATTACTTATAAAAAGAAACCCAAGCTTCTTACCACAATACAGGTTGTGGCAAAAGTAGGTTTACAATTGTCCATATAGAAAATAATACAATAATTCACAAATAATGATATATTTCCATTAACAGATAAAAAATTAAGACAAATATTTGAGCTATTTGCCTTTGATTACAGAGCTAATTAGCTATATACGTTGGATTATTCAAACCTGGCAATATTTGGGAACAAAGTCTATATCCCTAACAATTAAGCTGTGCTGCCCAGGGGTTCTAACAAATCCTTCTCAGTTTAGTTATTTACTTTCTTGTCTTGTTAAGAGCAAAAAACAAAGACAGTCAAGCACAGCCTGTAGTGTAACAAAAATAAGGCTTACTGACTTGCAGCAATGGAGGGCGCTACTGAGGAATTCTCACACACAGAAAGGAGCCAGGCGTATTTTTGAAGGTTTAGGATGGGGCTGAAGGATTCTGAGGAGAGTTTGAATAAAGTAAGGATGAACTGGAACTTGATTAATGTTTACAAAGCAGGATGAAGAGAAGCAGAGATTACACAGGAACTGAGTACAGTCATGAGTCAAGGCTGGCCTACAAATTGGGCTTCTCCTAAGACAAATTGTCGCACGGTACCCTTGAAGAGAAAGCAATAGTTTCTGAAAGTATAGTTGTCCTGGCATTTCACAGATATTCTTTGATTTTGGAAGAAGTACTATGTTCTCTGACCTTGTACCCAGTAGGTTTTTACTCTTCAAACCTAATTGCTTAAATAGTGCCATGCTTCTGACTCTCATAGCCACCATACTCTTTATTAGGAACTAGTGACCCAGTGCAGGAAATCTGTGCATGGGGGAGGGCAATGTCCCTCAGCCCGGCTTGCACCCTCTCCAATCTGGGACTCCTTAAAGGATGCCCTACTACCAGTTTACAGGGATCAGTCCTCAACCAGCAGTGGGACATCCCACACACAATCCAGGATTGCGGGCTCGTAACCGCTCACATGCTTGCCTTCCTAATTCTTCCTAACCACTCTGTCTGCCAGCCTGCTCGCTCCCAATGGTCCCTGCCACCAGCCTCATCACCCCCAACTGCCCTCCATGCTAATGTGCTCACCCCAACTGTTCCCCCTGCTTGCCCCCACTTTCCCTCCCCATTGGCCTGCTTGCCCCAACTGCCCCCCGGCTGGGCTGCTCACTCCAAATTGTCCCCCTGTTGTTCTGATTATCTCAAACTCCCCCCCTGCTGGGTCTGCTTACCCACAATGTTCCAATCCCCAACAGCTGATCACCCACAACTGTTGTCCCATCCTGGCCTGATCACCCACAACTGCCCTCCCCTCTTGGCCTCTAACTGCCTTTACATTGGCCCTGCTACCATGGCTTTGTCCAGAAGAACATCCAGAAAATCTCCTGGAAGGTCTCCCAGTCTAATTAGCATATTACCCTTTTATTAGTATAGATAGAGGCCTGATTCACAGATGGGGGTCTGCTGGTTGTCCCTGAAGGGTCTGCTGCTTCTCTTAATCCAGGGTCTGATCCAGGGTGGGGGTTCCCTTAGAGCAGCGGTTCTCAACCTGTGGGTCGCGACCCCTTTGGGGATCCATCAACCCCATCACAGGGGTCGGCTGAGACCATCAGAAAACACAGATATTTACATTACAATTCATAACAGTAGCAAAATTACTGTTAGGAAGTAGCAAAGAAAATAATTTTATGGTTGGGGGTCACCACAACATGAGGAACTATATTAAAGGGTCCCGGCATTAGGAAGGTTGAGAACCACTGCCTTAGAGCATGGGGTGGCCTGGGTGAGGGGCTGAGGGCTGTTTTCTGGCTGGTCACGCCCACTGGTGATCCAGGCTCCCAGTCCCTCCTTTTTTTATCTTTTTTTTAGTGCCTCTTTGAGTGGAGGCAGGGCTGGGTATAAGCAAGTATCTGGGATTTCTTTATTTTCTATAATTGAAAATTTGTAGCCTTGAAGCAGAAGCCAGGCCCAGCCAAGGCGGGTGGGAAGCTTGGCTTTCTTCACTGCTGGGGGCAACCCAAGCCTCCTTCTTGCTTCAGCTCTGTGCCTGCTGCCATCTTTTTGGGTTAATTTGCATACCTACTTCTGATTGGCTGGTGGGTGTGGCTGGTGGGTATAGATATTTTCCTTCATTCATTTTACTAATCCATTTAGATAGAATTCAGTTATCACGTCTTCTGAGAAAACTTCTATAACCTGTCTTATGGGTTTGACCGCATCTACTTGTCTGCTCATTAAAAGATAGTGTTCTTTATCTATGACTCTCTGTCTCCCACAAGGGAGTTTAAAGCAGGAAGATGTTTTACTTCAAGTGGTATCCCTTACACTTTGGAAACTTTCACAATAACACAAGCTGAGATGAATAAGTGCGTTTTAGGAAAAAAAAAGTTTCATACACACAGAATCATCTTTTCTTCTGTGGTTGGTGGCTTCAATTGCTATGTTGAGAAAGTGTTATTGGGTGTAATCGTGCCACTAACCACAAGGCAGGCTAAAAGCTTTGTTCAAAATGAACTATACAGCATTCTAAAAGTGATACAAATTGTGGTATTGTCACAATTTGTGGTATTGTCACTTACATGCTTGTAAGTTCACAGCTGTTACATATAATTTACAAATTGTCCCTGCTCCCACAAGTTATAGTAGTTATGTGTGTTTTTACCCAATAACAATTTATTGTGTTTCTTCCTGCTTTTAGTCCTTTACATATACTGATAAATCTGCCGCAAACCTTCCCTAATTAAAGAGACATGGCTACAAATTTGGTACTATCTATGTATGCCCTTTCTTGATATAACTTAGAAATGATGTTCAGAAAACAGATTCTCCAATTTAATTTTATAGTACTTAGGAATATTTAGTAGTGGACTTTAACAATATATTTTAGTATTCTTGGCTTGCTATTTTGCTACCATCTATTGCTACATTTAATGACATGGAGTCTCTTTACTTTATATTTCAAATTATGTTTTTTTAATTTATATTTCATTTTCATTGTTGCCATTGGTAATAATTTTCCAATGACAATATTCAGCTACATAAAAAATAAATGCATGATCATCCTATCTTTTGTCTATTGGATGGATTAAGTGTAGAGGAATCTCATGACTCAACCCATTTTAAAAGATGAAAGAAATAAGAAATATATGCTCAGTAAGTGTAGAAGATAATGGGACATGGTACTTAATTTAAAATATTTATGAACCTGTGCTATTCACTATGCATGAATACATTAATATCTTAATGGAATATATGAACAGAATTAAATACAAATGACTAGAGGGAATTCATTTTCTAAAATGTGCATAACAAAGGGTGCTATGTCAGAATTATAAATTCAACACAGTGTACTTTCGAAAATCCATCTATTGATAATATTGAAAAATAACTATGCTATTTTTAATTGAAAGCTCGTATCAACAATTATTTTAACTAAGGACATATTTCTCATTTATACAGATCATCGTACTACATGATGTTTTTGAAAAATTACCAATAAAAAGAAACTCCTTGTCACATTATTAACATTTTTTTCAGATTAACATAGTAAATGGCTGCTCTCTAGTTTTCATTGTCAGAATTTTTTTAGGCAAAGAGCAAGGCCTTAGGCTCATTAAAGTTTATACTAGACCAGTGGTCGGCAAACTCATCAGTCAACAGAACCAAATATCAACAGTACAACGACTGAAATTTCTTTTGAGAGCTGAAAACTGACTTTTGTGCTAGGGTCTTTGAGTGACTCAAAGTTTCAATAACACTGTATGTGTGCGCCTGCAAATGGTATTTTGTGGAAGAGCCACACTCAAGCGGCCAAAGAGCTGCATGTGGCTCGCGAGCCATACTTTGCCAACCACTGCACTAGATTAATTTCTTGGACTTAGGAAAGCAGAGTCCAAGTAGGATTGAAGCAATAGTGAAATTTGTATGAAAATCTACCAGAAAGTAAAATGTTGGCAATGTTAACTATAATTATGGCAATCTTTGATATTTATTTCTATATTTGACTTCTGGACTTCACTTACTAATGTGATCTTTGTAAATTACAGAGTATATTTTTATGTCATTGTTCTCACCTATAAATAAGATGTGCTGTTGCATACCTTTGAAGTTGTTGTGGGCATTATGAAGACTATAGTTGACGTTGCTGACATTCATAAAGCACACATAATGACAACTATGGAAATTTTTATATTTACATTTAGGGAAATGTTGTTGATGGGGAAAATTATTCTCTTGAGGCTTTCTTAAAATTAAAGATAGGGCTAATTCTTCCTTGTGTGTTTACTTAGCACCTTATGAAAATGTCTTTCCTTAACATCTTATATAATACACTTGAACTGCTGCTGTAGAGTTTAAGACCATTGAAAAACACAGATATTTACATTAGGATTCACAACAGTAGCAAAATTACAGTTATGAAGTAGCAACAAAAATAATTTTATGTTTGGGGGTCACCACAACATGAGGAACTGCATTAAAGAGTCAGCATTAGAAAGGTTGAGAAACAGTGGTCTAGAGAATAATGAATATAAAAGATCAAATTGTTTTCTTAATGTGTCTGAGTTTATGAGCATATAATTTTGTATTTTTGTAGTCTTATATCCACATTTCAAGAAAATTTTCAAAATCTAGTTTTCAATTATAGTTTGTCTCTGTGCAAAATTTTAAATAATTATTTTTAAAGTTTTGATCTTATAATTATTCATTGATACATGCTAAAACAATATCTGTCTGAAATCATTTACACTATTTTTAGACAAGTGGAAGTTATGTATCTCAAAAATCTAATGAAGATAATGGATTAATTGCATTTGTGATCTTAAATATTAATCTTTCATTAAGAAATGACAAAAGCCTGGCAAGTATTGCTCAGTGGTTGAGCATCAACCTATGAACCAGGAGGTCATGGTTCAGTTCCCTCTCAGGACACATGTCCAAGTTGCAGGCTTGATCCCCGGTGTGGGGCATGCAGGAGACAGCTGATGAATGATTCTCTTTCATCATTGATATTTCTATCTCTCTCTCCCTCTCCTTTCCTCGTTGAAATTTAATAAAAATATATATTTAAAAAATAAATAATAAAGAAATTTACTTATGCTTATTTGCATCAGTTAAATAACAATCTTCACTAGCCCAGCCATGGTTGATGCTATTAGGGAGTTCACATGCAAACAACAAAAATTTTCACACATTCTTTCTAGAAGCTAATAAGTTCCAAAAAGCACATTGAAAGCAATTTTAGCCAGCTTTCAAACAGCCAACAAAATTAAATTTTATTGGTATAATCAAATAAAACAGAGCATTATTTATAGTTTTATATTGCAGTTAGTACACTAATCTTTTAGTCAATAAATGCCCTAGCCTAGTGGAAAAACAAAAACATAAAATCTCTGCACTGCATGGAACTTACCAGACATCTAACCCGATGTTAATTTTAAAATTGTAACATGATTACAAAGCATGCAATAAAACAAATGCCTAAAATCTTACTCTAAAATGACATTTCTGCACTGAGATAAAAATATATTAGAATGTTTAACCTAAAAAGCATGCTTACTCTTTATTTTACATTGTGTATTGAGAAATAAATCTTTGACAATAGCTAACATTTTTCAGGCTTTAAGTATGTGTTTGGCTTGCTTTGCTATTTTTGTGCATGTTCACACTCATTTAATACTCATAACCATATGATGTAAATACTTTTGAAGTCCTATTTTAAAAGTGAGAAAACGGATGGCAAGGAAGGTGAAATGACTTGCTAAAAGTTATGGACCTGGTAAGGGCTAGATTTGTGAGTACAGATATGTTTTTCAATTTTTAAATAAGAATGTATTACGTCTACAATAAATTATAATAGAAATGTTAGTTACTAAAATAAAACAGCTTATTTGTTTCAGCCAAAATATATATATTGAATTATATGTATTCAATGATTAAATGAACTTTCTATATCCTATATTATAATAAAGAGGTAATATGCAAATTGAACATCACTCCAACATACAAGATGGCTGCCCCTATGTAGTCAAAGATGACCTCCCCCATGTGGACACAAGATGGCCAGCAGGGAATGGCAGATGTGAGAAATCAGGCCAGTAGGGGAGGGCACTTGTGGCAACCAGGCCTGCAGGGGAGGGCTTTTTGGGGGGACAAGGCCTACAGGGGAAAGCAATCAGAGGGATCCAGGCTGCAGGGGTGGGCAGTTGGGAACAAACTGGCCTGCAGGGAAGGGCACTTGGGTTTGATTAGGCTAGCAGGGGAAGACAGTTAGGGATGACCGGGCCTGCAGGGGAGGGCAGTTACAGGAGACCAGGCAGGCAAAGAAGGGAAGTTAGGGGTGACCGGGCCAGCAAGGGATGATAGTTCTGGGCAACCAAGCCTACAGCAAAGAACAGTTAGGAGCAACCAGGCTATCAGGGAAGGGCAGTTAGGACTAATGAAGCCTATGATAAAGGGCAATTAGGGGCAACCAGGCCAGCAGGGAAAGGCAGTTGGGGGTGATCAGGCCATCAGAGGAGGGCAGTTAGGGGCAATCGAGCCATCAGGGGAGCAGTTAGGTGTTGATCAGGCTGGCAAGGGAGAGATTAGGGGGTGATCAGGCTGACAGGCAGGAGCAGTTAGGGGCAATCAGGCAGGCAGGCAGGTAAGTGGTTGGGAGCCAGCAGCCCTGGATTGTGAGATCAGACTAAATGGGTAGTCAGACATCCCTCTAGGGGTCCCAGATTGGAGAGGGTGTAGGCTGGGTTGAGGGACACACACACACCCCATGCACAAATTTTGTGCACCAGGCCTCTAGTATAATATAAAAAAGTGATATGACAGTGCCATTTTATATTGAGTGAAACTATTATCTTAAAAAGCATTGTTTATATGAACTTCCAAAAGCATTCTATCTAATACATTTCCTATGACTGACATCCATTAAAATAATATTCAGTAATGACCTGGAAAAATGAGAACCCTAATATATAATTACTGAAATCAATAAAAAAAATTAGTTTAGCCAAAAATTCAGACTCTAACACATTCATCCGGTAGATGAGTTGCTTCGTATAATAACAGTCTGAGTTGTAAAGCTACTTGAAAGCTATTTCTTGATAAGTAGATCTGATTATTAAAATCTCTTCGAACTCCTACATCCTTATCTCTAAAGTGGTGGTATTAAGATATGAAATCTAGGATTTGGGGAAGATTTAAAGGGCATGAGAAAAACACCTTTAGCAGTTCATGATGCATAATACATGGCCTATAAATGCTACCTTCATTTACAGCAGGCGGCAGGAAAAAAGGAAGCCCAAATATGAGATGGATTGACTCCATAAAAGAAGCAATAGGTATGAGTCTACAAAAGCTGAACAGGACTTATGAGGACAAGAAATTGTGGATATCAGTCATTCATGAATCACCTGGGGTTGGAGACTACTCAATGGTACATTACACACAGAGTATATAAGAGGCAATTCTATTCATAAGGAAAGAAGCCCAAATCTTCTCAACTTCCATCTAATTACTTAGCTTAATATTAAATTAGTCCTCATTATATTTAAGGTAAACTTTTCATTCATATCACAAAAATATTGTAAGATATGTTAATCATTTGAAGAAAAAAATATAAAAATTAAACAGATTTACAACTTAATTTCCAATTATACTATGAATGTTTTATTCACTAGACTTCTTTATTAAAACTTTTGAGAAATACATTTTTAATAAGCATTAAAATAAAATTCTGACCGAAACCGGTTTGGCTCAGTGGATAGAGCCTTGGCCTGTGGACTGAAAGGTCCCAGGTACGATTCTGGTCAAGGGCATGTATCTTGGTTGCAGGCGCATCCCCAGTAGGGGGCGTGCAGGAGATGTCTGATCAAAGTCTCTCTCTCATCGATGTTTCTATCTATCTCTCTCCCTTCTTCTCTGTACAAAATCAATAAAATATATTTAAAAAAATAAATAAAATTCTGAATCTCACCAACCTAACACCATCAATAAAAAATTATAAGTGCCTATGTCAAATAGATCTAGATTCATTTTTAGGATTCTAGCACTAATGATGGGCATTAGAACCTATAGGTACATAGAAAAGTGCACTCTCTGAAACTCTAGACTACACAAGTTGAATCATAGCTCTGTCACTTACTGGATGACTCTAGCCAATTTTCTTGAATACTCCTCTCCTGATTCTATCCCACTAATGGGTTCACATGATAAAAACAACTACCTAATGTACTTTAAGGACAAAACAAATAATATAGACAAAGCATATGAAGAGTGTCTGTACTAAAATAAACATACAATAAATGCAAATTAGCATTCATTGGGCATGTGTCATTGGATAAGCTACCTAGATTAGTATTTAAGTTTCCTTTTCTTTGAATTCCTATGAACTATGACCAGAGTATTCCTTGACCAAAGAGGACTCTTGTCCCATATAAAAGGACTGACATTTTCCTCTTTAGCTCTTGCTTTAGAAGGACAGAGAGAACATTTGAGCAGCAAGTATCACATATCTAGCATTTATAAAACAAAATACTTGACCTGTTACCAGACAGAGATTACCACCCCTGTAAATGGGTCTCACTCTGGTTGGTTCTTGACTTCATGTAGGAAAAAATTCATAACATGAGTCCAAATAGTTTTATTAAAGCTGAGGACAGTGAAACAGAAGAAAGAGTTAAGATAGAAGAACCAGCAGGAGAGAGTCTAAGTGGCGCTCTGCTTTGTCTCCCTAGAAACACTGTGAGAAAGAAGGGAGCCTGGGAGGTCTGCTGTCAGCTCGGTGGGAGGGAAGGTCACAGGAGCAGAAGGGAGCCCAGGCCGGGCTGGTTCTGGCTCACTGGAAAGTCAGAAGACAAAGGGGCCTAGGAGACAGCATCATGCTCTAGAGCGAGCCAGCCCTGGTCTTTGTCTGGAGGGTTTTTCTTTTCCCGGTGGGAAAGGATTTTAGGGGAAGGTTTTAGTAAAATATTCACCCGCTTTCCAGGTGCTGATGCATTACACTCATCACAATGAGCATATAGGGGAGCTTGGGATTATTCTTTGGTCGGCTTTCCTGTTTTTCTTTTATCTTTGGTTGGCCTGGTTCTACTGGGGTTTCTGTTATTTTTCCCTGGACGTCATCTGTTCTTGGGTTTAGCTGGCATAAATTGTTTGTAGCACTCCGTGCTCTATTTTCCCAGGCCAAGGTGATTTAAGCTATGTCTTTTCTGGGAGGAGAGGTAGAAACCATTTGCTCTCAAGTGCCCTTGGTTAGGGAAGCTAGGTCTTGATATTTTCACTGGTTCTCTATAAGTTGTCTACATTTTTTCACCTTAATTTTCTTGTCTCAGTTTCCCTATTCCACTTGCCCAGGACTTATCCTAGTTTCTTACTATTCTGATACAGATGAGACCTATCATGAGGTTTAGTTACGATTTACTTAAGATACTTGCCCTGAAGATGAAAAAGCAAAATATATACATGACGATTAAAAAAAAATATATATATATATATGTATATGTACATATATATGTTTGAGAAATATAATGTTCAGTAAAAAGAATATATGGGACATAATACAAGCTAATAAAAATATTTTTAGAGATAAATATATTATAAATACATTATTCTTCTGTAGAGTAAATTTATCATGGATTGAAAGTAATAGGTAGGATTGCATAGGCAATTTTGTGTCCTAATAACAGACAAGAAGTTGGTTTTTATTTACTCATATAATATGAATCATCTTTGATATGAATTTTCTGAAGTCATAAAAATTGTGTTCACTATTATTAATTGAATAGATGAAAAACAAATGTGAAAATATTCATAGGAATTGAATTTCAAGAATGATCCTCAGTCTTGGAATGATTTTTAAGACTGAATCATGGGATCAAACGTATCAAGTAAGTGACTTTAACATTTTTACAATTTTTAATTATCATTAAAATATGCATTAAGCCAATATACTCTGAATTGTTCATAACTGGGTAAAACCTATCGTATGTTTTAAAAATGAAAGCATGATTATTCATTCTAGACTTGTGCTTTTGTGAGTAAGATGGTGTAGGCCAGTGGTCGGCAAACTCATTAGTCAACAGAGCCAAATATCAACAGTACAATGATTAAAAATTTTTTTTTGAAAGTCATTTCTTCAAAATAGACTCGCCCAGGCTGTGTATTTTGTGGAAGAGCCACACTCAAGGAGCCAAAGGACCACATGTGGCTCGTGGGCCACAGTTTGCGACCATGGGTATAGGCAGATGGACACACCTGAAGTAGAGTATTTCAGATATGGGCTTATTTAAAAGTTCCCTTCTTTAAAACCCTTTGAGAAAGACATTACTTGCAGTTTGATGTTTTAAACCTCAAAGACACATTAGTTAAAAATCTGCTAATTGCTCAGTAAGGACTAAGAAAAACATTTCTTTTTCCTGTCATACTTAACCAGTTCCTCTACCTTTTCCTCATTTGGTTTCTTCCTGTCTTCCTTTGCACATCGTCCACTTTAGTGAGTTGTACATCAATAATCATCCACACACACACACACACACACACACACACACACACACACACGAATATATACTCCTGGAAGCTGAGGAATAGCATTCTGAGTGCATTCATTATCAATTATGGTTCCCAATACTGAAAAGGGCTTTTAAAAGTGAGCACATGACAGAAGCTTTCAGGGTATATTTACTTCTTTCATAGCATATAATTTAAATTGTATTTCTTGAATAAATAAAAGGACTAAAAATAAGCAATTTTTAAAACCATGTTGTTAAAGGAGTCCTATGAGTGATGGAAGGTTGTATTGAGGTTATATATTTTTATATTTTTATTTTTACAGGGAGTTGCAAAAAGTAATCATTTATATGTATTAAAAATAATTTCTATCTTAAAGGTATTAAGTGTTTTTCATTATGTATTTTCAAATACTGGTATATCTGTACATGTAAAAACTATGCATATATATTATATATAAAATTATTTTATTTAAGAAAGGTAATGCAATTTATGATTTACTCATGAGTTCATAGAATCTATAGACACAAAGTTTTTTCTTTTGTTTTGTTTTAATCCTCACCTAAGGATATTTTGTCCACTAATTTTTAGAGAGAGTGGAGAGATGAGAGAGAGAGAGAGAGAAACAGAGAGAGAGATGTCAGAGACACATAGATTTGTTGCTTCCTGCACACACCACAGCTGGGGCCAGGATTGAATCTACAAGTATAATCCAGATACATTAAATTCCCTTGATCTGTAGTCAAACCCACAATCCTTCAATATGCAGTCTGATGCTCTAACCACTGAATAACAGGAACCAGGATGACAAAGTTTGCTTCAAACTTTTCCAAATATGTAGCACATTGAAAGTGACCAGAAAAAATACCACAATCATTCATATACAATACATGGACTTGCCATTAAAAGCCAATATGTGGAGGGAGAAAGTGTAATTATCACTGTAAAAATGATTTATTCAAGATATATAGTGAATGCTATAACCAGACTTTCTTCTTGTCCTGACTATAACATATTAAAAAAAAAATTGCATAGTTTTGCTCTTTTTTCCCCCCTCTGGGTGGAATTTACATAATTAAATTTCCAGGAGGGCAGAGATATTTGTCCATTTTTTCCTATGATGGAACTGCCAAGCCTAGGACCACATTTGGCACATTGCATAGCTTGCAAAAGATTTGTTGATGAGTTGGTAAGTAACACATAAAAAGACACCTTGATGATCCCCTAAGAGACTCAAAATGCTAGTACTCTACTAATTGTCACAAATTTTTAAGAGGAAGAGAGGGATGCATTCAAATGATGTGGTAAAAGAGGCAGAACTTCATAGTGCTCTGTGGAAGTGCCAGGGAGGGGTATGGTTTTTAACTCTATCAGGAATTGAAGTATTTATAAAAATAGATGGTGATTTTTAAAAGTTCCATTCTTACAAAAGTCATAAGTTTAGAGGATAAATATTATTTTTAAAACAAGTTAGAATTTAAAAATAAAATATTTAAAAAGTAAAAAAAAACAAAAAAACTTTAACATCCTTTAATAATATTTGAATAATATGCTTAACTTATTGACTCTAAGACAAAGTTGGGACAAATAAATCATGCATATTAATTTGTTAAAGTTTAGTTTATTATTCACTCTTGATATTTATAAAATAGAAGTAAAAAATAAATTAACTATAAAATGGGAAGTAATTAATATAAAATATAAAGATATAACTTATTAATATACAATGTATGCTCTTGGATTTCCATTGGTTCTACTATAGGATAAGCACATATCAGGTCAATAGATCAAATGATCTTTTGTGTGTGAGGGAGAAGGGCTGTTGTATGTATAGGCTAAATAGAGAAAATATCATTGTCTGTCCTAGATGCACTAGTGAAGTTGTGGTTTACTTCACCTCTGGCCCCAAGATTCCTTCTTCTCTGATACACTTTTGATCGATGAGCTAAGTATACCAAGAGTAAGAGGCTTTGGTGTGGAAGTCTACATGAACCCGGACTTAGGTTCAACCTTAGCTAATACCTGGTTCTTCAATTATATTATTTTTCTATAAATTCAGGTTAGAATTCCTCCATATTTCTGGGATTCTCTTTCCAATTGCATCTCAACTCCAGGGAACTGAGCACTTCTCTGAACTTTAGATTATGTGACAAGCTATTGAAATTCCAGCAAGTTTGTATCTCTCCTCTCCTTTACTGTTGCTTACTGTTTTCATATTCTTAGGACTGGCTATTATACATGAAGTGAGTTCTTAAAAATAGCACTTCTGCCTTAAAGCATAACATATTCATAAATTTTACTTACTTATTTTATGCACATTGATAACAAATGCTCAGAAATACCAAAGTGAAGTCTGCCATGCTCATTTTACACTGCATGCACTTCCTGACTCAAGGCTACAGGAACCAGCACTGCATCTGAAAAGTCTTTTCATCTTTTCTTTCCGTTCTCTACCTCAATGCTTATTCCTGAGTTCCATCCCTGTTTTACCTAAACAAATCCAAGATATGAAAAGACATACAATATTTCCCCCCAAAACACAGGAAGATAAAACACTTGAATAGAAAAAGCATGTATCCATACAATGATATAGAAGATTTGATGGAATATACAATATTAAAGACAAATTTTAAATAGCCTAAATTATACCCTATGAGTTGATAATTTTAGGTTCATGAGTAAAAGAGTAACCCAAGCAAAATATGTTTATTTTAAATATGTTTAAGATATTATCTTAAAAATATTTTTCTTTTAAAACAAATATTGTTTTAAAATAAATAAGATGGTTATTTTGGGATTACAAGGACAGGATGAAAAGGAAGTGGCTTTGGATCAGAATACCAAATAAAAGAGAATTCCATTTGATAGCATTGATTGCTATCAATCCATCAATTTTGAGTAGAATGGTTCCTCTTGATCTGGATAAAAATATGTTATTCTAAAGGGTTAAATATGACTAGTATCTTGATGAATAAACTAATAAGGTTAAATAAAATTTAGCAAATACTGAGCCACTGCTCTTGGGAGAATAAAGAGTTAATTTCATGCAAGCTTTTGCTCAAAATATTTTTTTATAATGGATCAATAAATAATCTTGTTTTATGTGTGTTTCTGCTAAAGGAGATACACACACACACACACACACACACACACACACACTCACACACGCGCGCACACACAAATTGCCTTTATATATTATATAGTTTCTTATAGATAATTAGCCACATGGACTTTTCTTTATAATAATAAATCAGTAATTGCCTTTCCTCCTAACATGTTCCTCACCCTGAGTAACCTGACCTAAATTTCTTTGGCTTTTAATCTTATAGCATTACCACTAATCTCTTTTAATTGGTCATCACCTCATGAATCCACCAATGTAGTAACTTCTTTTCCATCTTGCCCGTAGCTCCGTCACACACCACAGATGTTACCTTAGCACCTTTCGGAGCAGTCTCATGTACAGATCATCAAAGTTTCTCCTTTTTTTTCTGTATATACTGAATCATATTGTTGATTCATTAACATTGAATTCACAGCCAACAGCATTTATCTAACACATTTTCTCCAAAAAGGACATCACAGCCTTTTTGTGCCTGAGAGTACTAAATAGCACCTCCACGTTATGTTCAGGGACCTTTTTATAAACAGCCAAACTCTAAGAAAAAACGTCTTGACATGTGAAAAAACAAAGCATATAATAGATTATAACAAGCAGGTAGAGGGTTTGCCCCTTGGGAGCAAGGACTTCAAGCAACTCAAACTTTTTGCTGCTCTACACATGTTCTCAGGCTCTGTGAGTACTGATTTGCAGCTACATACACACTCTAGTTAGGAGGCAAAGTTGCAAATATGGAATCCATCAATAATGAAGATTTTGTCTGTACAAAAGAAGGGAGGCTGAGACATATAAGTCGACAGCGTTGCCAAGTTTCTATTATACACATGAACACCTGCTTAGGGTTTAAATGTTTATAATTTTTAGGGAGAGACTTCATTCTCCTTGTCAAGATATCATCAGTACTATGGCGAGTCATTGTAATCTTAAATTTTTGCCATTCTGGCTTTTGATTTATGAATACCAGTTAGATTAATTATATCTTCGCAGACGTAGTTTGTTGTGGGTTGTTTGGCAAGCTACTTCATTACAGTAATGAGTATGTATCTAAGGAGTGTTTTTACTGTAATTTTCCAGTAATTAGGCTTCGACACATTTATGTATTGCAATTCACAAATGAATGACCCTCAATTTTGTGTGTGTAGTAAGATTTATTAGTTCTGTAATACTGCTATTTTAAAAACTAGCAAGTTATTTATTTATCAATGTAATTAAACAAAATTGATGGATTGCAGAGTATTATTTCGAGGTATAAGATAAAATGCAGATAGTCATTTTTTTATTTTATGAAATGAATATATATCACAAGTAACTTGCTATTGCATGTTATTTTGTTTCTTTATAGTTTATGAGTCCTAGATTTGTTGCAGTGAAATGGAGAAAAGAGGTAGATGAAAGTCTCTAAAGTTGATGAGACCACTACCAGATTATTGAGACAAGTTCAGGCAATCGAAATACAATTACCTTAAATTTAAACTAGTCATCAGAAATCAATAATGATCAGTCTACTGATTGCTGGCATGGCCATCTGTGACCAAAACTTATTTTTAAAAAATTCAGACAAAGCCATATTGTAGAGAAAGAGAAAAACAAACAAAGAATGTAGAAAAAACATACATGAGAAAGAGGAATAATACCTGAAAAAAATAGCTGCCTTTTATTATGGAACATGTACTTAGGTAGTAATTATTGGGTAGTATTTACTCAAAGTATTTTAGAAATACTAACTCACTATTTACAATGGTCATAAGAAGCAGTTCTATTATTTTGACCCTTATACCAATAAGGATGCTGAGTGATAAAAGGTAAAGTAATTTGCTCAAAATCACAAACCTAATTAGTGGCAGAGTCAGGGTTCAAGCTCTAAATCAAGCATGTCAAACTCATGGCCCGTGGGCCTCATGTAGCCCACAAGGAATGTTTTTTGCAGCATTGCCAATATAATGGCATGTAAGAAACATTTTAATAAAAATTTTGTTACTTAATTTTTACAATATTCTGTTATACATCATTATTAATAATAAGCTGCAATGTTCGCTAATGACTGATTAATATAATCGTGTTGCATTCATTTCCCTTACCTACAGGAGCACCATTTCTCTCCACTAATACAAGTGGCTATTTTAGCAACCAATTGCCAAGTCATTACTCTTGGACTGACTTGTTTGGTGTGCACAACAGGAAATATCTTGCTTTCAGACAACAAGAAAAATGGGTTTATTTACATTACCCTAATTAACTTGTGTAGTTATTCAGTGTCTGGTAAGTTAATGTCCAAGAAAAAAATATTCATTTTTATTAAAATGTTCTATTATTTTATGTTAATGATTACCCATTTAGTTCATCCCTCTGTATTTAGCAAGTCTCTATCGAAGTAAACCTATATTTCTATGAAAATTGAAGCTTTTGTGACCCACAAAAAAACTTAAATCTGGTTATCCTTTGAGTTTGACATGCTCTAGAGATAGTGTCCCTGCAGAATTGATGTCATTAAACGTAGTTATTACATTACATATGACCACTTTTACTCTGTATCTTACCTAATGATAGACAAACATGTAAATTGACCATACTTTTGCTATGCCCACAGCCAATCAGAAGTGAGTATGCAAATTAACCTGTCAAAAATGGTGGGCTCATTTGCATATGTAGGCACAGAGCAGCTGGGTGGGGCGGGACACCTGCTATGAGGGGAAGGAGAGGTGGAGGGAGTTACAGGTCAGTGCTCTGCCCGGGAGCGAGGACTTCCAGCTCCCAGGAAGCCTGGGAGTGGAGAGCTGACAGCTCCCAGATGGCCTGAGAGCTGGGACTTGCAGGCCAGGAGTGAAGCCAGGGGAAGGAAGGCCTATTCTTGCACGAATATCATGCATGAGCCTCTAGTTAATGCATTACATCATATATTACATATCAATGTTATGTAATAATATATATATATATATATATATATGTATATATATATATATATATATATATATATATATATATATATATGAGACACATCCTATATAATAAAGAGCGAATGTGTCAATGGTTGTCATGCCCTCACATCTTCACGCCATAACCGCTCAAACACTTAACACTGTGGAGAAAGAAATGGGGACCAGCCAGGCACAAATGAGCTTGCAAGAGAGGAACAGGGATCAGCCAGGCTGCGGCCTGGGAGAGGAACAAGCCACCCGCCCCACAGTCCCAGGGGCCAGTGGCCGTGCCTGCACCTGCAGCCCAGGAGAGAGGTAAGCCACCAACCCTGCGGGCCCAGGCACCAGCAGCTGCACCTGTGCCTCTGGCCCGGTAGAGGGACAAGCTGCCCGCCCCATGGTCCTGGGTGCCAGTGCCTGTGGCTACTGCCCAGGCAAAGCTGCCCACCCACAGTCCCCTGTGGCTGAAGCTGGCCTGGGCAAAGCCAACTCAGATCCTAGGTCCCTTTAGCCAGCCAGAGGAAGAAAAGCTCAGGTCCTGGGTTTCTGTAACCAGCCAGAAGAGGGAATCCCGGGTCCTGGGTGTGGAGTGAGGCAGAAGTGGTTAGGAGCAATCAGGCCAGCAGGGGAGCAGATAGGGTTGATCAGGCCAGTAGGTGAACAGATAGAGGCGATCAGGTAGGCAGGCAGTTAGGTGAGCAGTTAGGAGCCAGCAGTTCTGGATTGTGAGAGGCAGTTGAACATCCCCCAACCAGTCCCAGATTAGAGAGGGTACAGGCCAGGCTGAGGGCTTCCCACCCCCCCATCAGTGCACAAATTTTGTGCACCGGGCCTCTGGTTAGTATATGATTTTTAATGACATTGATTCTGCAGGCAAATTACCTAGGGCTTGATCATGATAGGTAGGCCTGTTTGTTGGTCCTCTTCCCTATCATTTTAGAGCTCAGTTTCCTTATCTCTATAGTTTTCATAATAGTGGAACTATTTTATATGACCAAACTTGAAGTTACCCTTTGTTCTTTAGGAATGGGTTTTATTCATTATGCTTCAAAGATCTTTTGATCTAGTTTCTTCCAAACTTCATAAAATATCTATCCAGTTTAAAAGAGATTTAAAAAAAATGACAAAAAAAGCAAACAAACTTTATTTACTTTCTGAGAACAAAAAAGCTCTCCCTCCATCCATCATGGGATGAGAGGGGGAAAGTACAGAGCACACTGACTGTATTTCATGTAATGTGGGCACATTGTACCATATGATTGATTGCCTTACCTCTAATTGAAGTCTCTGGAGAATAAACAGCATGATTCACTCAAAAATATTTCTTTTGTACCAGATTATCAAGCAGACACTTGTCATTACTATTTTCTTAGTAGATCGGCCTGTGCGGCTCCCTGATTGAGAATCAACCTATGAAATAGGAGATCACAATTCAATTCCTGGTAGGGCACAGGCCTGGGCTGGGAACTGGATCTCCAGTAGGGGGCGTGAAAGAGGCATCCCATCCATGATTTTTTTCTCATCATTGATGTTTCTATCTCTCTCTCCCTCAGCCTTCCTCTCTGAAATCAATAAAAGTATATATATATATACTTAAAAAATAAAGTCATTGGGGGGGGATCTATATATGACTAGGTTGATTATAGCCTAAATCTAAAATGTCTTTCCAACTCTTGAAATCATGAGGATTTTCTTTATATTATAGTTTTAAAGGGAGTCATTTTTGGAATACCTTTTGTAGGAGAAGGTAGAAAACTTTGTGCTTCCACAAAGTTTTAAGTGGAAATTTACATAATTTTCATTAAAAGCAATTATGAACTATTTTTTTGAGAATGAAAAGTATTTTGAACAGCTTGTTATATTTCTTATTCTAATTATATTTATGTTGCAAAAAAGTAAATAGTACAACAAAACAACTGAAATACCAGCATTATAATACCCTCAGGAAAGAGTCAATTTGTAGTTCAGCAATTTGTTTTTCCCTATGCTGTTTAATGAACAGCGTACACCCATGATATTAATGTTCAGTATTTCTGAGGGCTGAAATCAAATGCATATTCTAAGAATTTTAAATCCACAGCCTTTCATTTTTTGATAAAGAACCTAAAGAAAATGCATCCTAGAGTGCATAAATGTTCAGTGAATTTATGCAATTAGAGATATCTATCCTTCTTGATTCTGTAATCCAGGCAAACCAAAAGAATTCAGTATACATGAGGATCAGCTCAAAAATTACTCTTATCTAAACAATACATAGACACACAACCAAAGCCTCTTACCCACTGAAGGCAGTTCTGAATACAAGTTTAAAATTCAACTCTGTCACTGATATTTATAACCCAAATTCTTAGTCCAAGGCACAGCATAAACAACCACTAAGTTCTTTTCCTTCCCCTATCCTATTATACTTCATCTTAGAACATGATTAACATCAGATAATTCTTCAAGAATGACTACAAAATTAGTTGAAGATGTGCCCTACTTTCTTGGTAAAATAGCACTCACATATTTTTTATTTTTATGTATGTATGTATGTATGTATTTATTTTTCCCTTTAACTGCTGAATGAAAATGAAAAATCCAGCAAGAGGAAAACAGTTCATTACCTACAAGGGAGCACCCATACGACTGTCAGCTGATTTCTCAACAGAAACGATGCAGGCCAGATGGGAGTGGCAAGAAATATTCAACGTCATGAATAGCAAGAACCTACAAACAAGAATAATCTATCCAGCAAAGCTAACATTCACAATTGAAGGGCAGATAAAGAGCTTCACAGATAAGAAAAAGCTAAAGTTGATAAACTTCAAATCAGTATTATATGAAATGCTGAAAGGTACTCTTTTAGAAGAGGAAGAAGAAAAAGGTAAAAGTCAAAAAATTATGAACAACAAATACATATCTATCAACAAGTGAATCTAAAAATTAAGTGAATTAAAAATTGATCCCATTAACTTTATAAAACTCAAATTTTAATTTGGCTATTTTAAACACTCAACAA
>PVJN01011404.1:0-54232 GCA_004026805.1 Lasiurus borealis
CCCCCGACCCCCAGTATAAAACGGTCATGTAACAAAGGCCCAAGGCTCTCAGCCTCTGCTCTGTTTTCGGAGTATGTTGTGAGCCCCAGCATGCTGGTCTGAATAAACCCCTTTGTTTTTACATGAGATCGTCTCTTGGTGCTCTGTAAGTGCGGCTTGTGTACCGGGCTTAACATAACTAAATCTGTCTACAGCGAACTATTCTTATTTCATTCATATATTTTTAAAAAACTATAAGAATAGACAAATGAATGAGCAGAGAAATAAATCACAGTAATCATACTAATTATCTTCAATTTTTAGTTTCTATATCTGATCTCAGTTCTGTAGCTTGCTTTAAAATTATTTTAATATGACTTAAATTTTTATCTTGCTGATAAAAGGCCATATAAAGATCATTTGCTTTTATTAATGAATTCTGTTGAAACCCAAATATGAATAATATGCATATAGTGTTGAATGATTCACATGGAGAATTTTAGTATTTTAACTTCCATTTGGGAAATATTGAACAAAAACAGGATAAATGTGAGAATAAAGAAATCAACCCAAGCCATTATGATCAATTAATATTTGACAAAGGAGGCAAAAGCATACAATAAAGTAGAGACAGTCTCTTCAATAAATGGTGCTGGCAAATTTAGTCACATACATGCAAAAAAATGAAACTGGTTCACCAACTAACACCATACACAAAAACAAACTCAAAATGACTAAAGGACTTAAATGTAAGTCAGGAAACAGTAAAAAGCCTACAATACTCCATAGGCAGCAAAATAGCAGACATATGTTGTAGCAATATCTTTACTGGCACAGCTCCTAGGACAATGGAGACTAAGGAGAAAAGAAACAAGTGGGACTACACCAAAATAAAAAGCTTCTGCACTCATAGAAACGATCAACAAAACAACAAGAAAGCCCCCTGCATGGGAGAACATATTTGCCAGTGTTCTTTCAGATAATTTGCAGAGAACTCATTCATCTTAAGGAAGATAAACAACCCAATCAAAAAACGGGAAAAGGACCTAAGTATCATTTTTATGTTGGGAGTCTTGTCCAGCATCTAGAAGGGGTCAGGAATCAGGAGGAGGGCTGTGTGTTAATTATTAAAGAGTCCAGAGATGAAACGTAAATTTATAAGGCATTTCAGGGAGCCAGAAAAGCATGGCTGTAGAAATCAAGTTCTTCTCTCTCTCTGGACCCCTTGCTTTTTATTAATACAAATTGTCCTAAAGCAAGGTAGATTTATATATCAAAGGCAAGGTTTAGTATACAGAATCCATTGTCAGATTGGTGAACTGCCTATGGCTGTTCAGGTGTTTCGTCAGTAGGAGGCAATAACATATAGATTGAAATGCCCTCAGCTGTCTGACAGCAATCATTTATGCATCCTTTTCAGGTTTGGGAAAATGCCCTCAGCTGTTTCCAAATGAGTCAGCCCTGCTGACCTGTTGAAATTAGCTTCTAACATTTTTGAAAAAGGATGATCAGAAGGCCAGAGACATATGAAAATATGCTCAAAGTCACTAATCATCTGAGAGATGCAAATCAAAACAACTATGAGATACCATTTCACACCTGTCAGAATGACTCTCATCAACAAATCGACAAAGGACAAGGGCTGGTAAGGATGTGGAGAAAAAGGAACCCTTGTGCATTGCTGGTGGAAATGCAGACTGGTGCAGCCACTGTGGAAGACAGAATGGAGTTTCCTTAAAAAGTTAAAAATGGAACTTCTATTTGACCCAGTAATCTAACTTCTAGGACTATATCCCAAGAAACGAGAAACCAGAAACACCAATGTTCATAGCAGCACAATTTACAATAGCTAAGATTTGGAAATGATCTAAGTGCCCATCAGCAGATGAGTGAATTAAAAAACTTTGGTACATCTACATAATGGAATACTATACCCCTATAAAAAAGAAGGAACTTTTACCATTTACAACAGCATGGATGGAACTGGAGAGCATTATGGTAAGCAAAATAAGCCAGTCGGAGAAAAATAAATATCACATGATCTCATTCATATTTGGGACATAATGATCAACATAAGTTGATGAACAAAAATAGATCTAGAGCCAAATGGCAGGGGAGGTGAGGAGGGGTTAGAGAGCAACCAAAGGACTTGTATGGATGCATATTAGCATAACCAATGGACACAGACACTGGGTTGGTGGGGGCTTGCCCAGGGTGGGATGGCTGTGGGGAGGGGAGGATGGTCAATGGGGGAAGGGGAAGGAGACATATGTATGTCTTTAGACAAGAATAAAAAGAGTATCTGGAAAAACAAACACAAACAGGATAAACATTATATATTTCTTCTCAAGTAGTCCCAGCCCATCTCTCCATTATTCTCTTTCAAGAAATAGAATGTAGCTAAAATAAGGAGAACAAAGGTGAGGAGTCACTCTTCATTTCTTATGAAGCTGAATTGTTGACTGAGAGCATAGGCAAGGTACTGGACTGCAGTGAGAGATTTGGTGGCATGGACATGAGTTCAAGATGAATTTGCCTCTTTTTTCTCACTGTTGCCCATAGTACCACAGCTAGGGACTTATGGGAAAAGATCCCTGGAGCCCAAGAGAGTTTGTTTGGTTTAAAAATATATACAACACATTGATCAGAAGTTGTTTTCTTTTTCAGGTCAGCCTTCTTCTCCACGAAAGCATGTATGTGTTAATTCAACACATACTTATTGGTCTCCTCTCTTGTGCTGAGTGGCTTGAGGAGCTGGGATACAGCAGTAAAGAAAGGTATGCAGAATTGTATAAGTAATAAACAAATAAACAAATAAAGCATATTGTTTCAAACACTTATGATTAGTTTAAAAGCTAAGCAATGTGAAGAGAATGTGTAGAGAGAAGGGGGCTAGCTTCAATTGGTTGTTTAAGGAGCTTTTCTAAGGAAGTGACATTTGAGCTGATAAAAAAATATGTTTGGTTATTGAACACCTTATAGACAATAGAATTACATAAACATGAATATGTAAGCACTTTTACAAATTTTAATTAAGTTCTTTTCTTGGAAGTGGACTGAATAATAAAATGAAGAAACTATCAAGAAAAAGAAGACAGAAGGACACCAACACCAAATTTTCCTTATCTAATAGTTTATATATTTTACTATCTGCCTGTCTGTGATTATCTAAGTCATGGTCCTTTCTTCTATCTCTGTCCATTCAAATCTCTCCTTTTACTTACAATTTTAAAGATTTTATATATTTATTAATTTTATCTATTTTATATTAATATCAGAAAAAAATTAAATCCCATAATTCTAACTTTAAATACAAGATGCTTTAATTCTCCCATATTCCCTTCTAGTCTTTAACATGCCTGTGTGTCACATGATTAGGATCCAATCATGCAACTGAGGCTCTGAGGAGTATAATTATACAGTAGATTGTGATAAATTAGCCACCTCTCAAAAAGTAAAGAGAAACTGTTGCTAGTCCAGCTTAGCCATCTCACAGAACCCTCATCTCTTGGTGACATCATCTCTAAAGGAGGTGACATCTTATTCACAGTTCCAACGAGGGCAATGCAAGGCAAACACTGGGTCTGACTACACCTTCTCCCCCATGCATAACTGAGAACCCTTAGTGGGGAGCTGTGGAGCAAGGTTTGTAACTAAGATACCTCTTTCTTCCTCCAATGTTGAGGCAAAGATAGGTGAGACAGCTTCTCTCCTGAGAATCACAGGTTATATTTGGAATTTCAGAAGAAGACTATTGTTGACATTAAATTATTCTTGTTGAAAAAATAATATGCTATCAACTCTTAATGGAACTTTTGTTTAAACAAACTCTTTAACTTCCAATGCCCAGGAAGGAGAAAATGTGTTCACATGGTCATATGTTTTCCTAAAATTTGCAAAAGACAGATATTTAAGTCTCAATTAGTTAAGACTTCTATCTATTTCAAACATTTTTCCCCTCTATCACACTTCTTTCAGTATTGAATGCTGTTGTCATATTGTGACTAGACTCCAACTGTTTGACAATACAATGACACTCCAGTTGAATGTTTTCCAAAATTAAAACCATGTATTTACAGATGGGAAATAAACCTCACTCTGTGGCAGATTTCTTAGTAGCCTCTCTGTTTTTCAGTATAACCAACACCACCTCCCTTTTTGTTTATGGTTGACAAGAAGGCACAGTTGGTGGAGTGGCTGCCTCCAAGGTCCCAGGGAGTGAGTGTTAGGGAGAGGGTGCCCCCAACATGTGGGACATTTGCTTTCTCATGTTCTTTACTGAGCTTCCACTCAGGGTGAGGATCCTACAAACAGGGAGCAGATCACCCGTTCTCATATTACTTGCACTAGGGGTAAGTCTTTAGTACTATTACAAGTATAAACCCAGCATTACTTATCATCTCTGTATGGGTCACTTTCTCATGTATTATTTCCCAGGCTAGGGCTCTTGACTCTAATTTCCTCTGAGAAATATTTCTTTCCTTATAATATTTTCACTTCATGATCCCTTAAAAAGTGACATAGTTCTGTTCTGTTTTTCACCCAGGAAACATATTATAGTGTGATAGTTCTGTTTTTTAAGTGATATTTTGGAGCTGAAGAGGTGGGAAGCAAATTGATGGTAGAGCCTAAATAATATTTTTAAAAAATGTACTTGAAAATGAGATTCTTACTATTAAGTGCTAAGAACTGCTTTTCTTGCCATTATCCCTTTTTCTTTCACTATTTTGGTATTATTTTACAATGTTTTCTCACTCACAAAGAAGGACTAGGGATGGGACATATGGGGGAGGATGGCATTGGTGCACATATTTTCACCCATAGTCCAAGGGGTGGATGAGGAATGTTGTCTAGTCATGTACCAGGAAAGATGGGAAAATAAGTTTGCTAAGCATTAGCCAGACTACATCCCAGGAAAAGTATTAGAGCAAAGCTAGACCACTGGGTAAGTGAATATTTACTGCTGGTCATTGTGCCCCCTGGGCCAGAGGTGGGAAATACAAGATGAAGTGAAACCCACAATTTCCTAGTAGAGGCAGAGCCTGCTATCAGTTCTTCTAAGGGCAGCATGGTAGGGAACTCCTGCTAGTGGTATGAACAGAATTGTGAGGATAGAGAGCAGGAGAACACCGGGCCTCTGGGCTTAGGGAAAGTTTCACAGCAGAAATTGCTTTAGAATATGTTTTTGAAGGGTGAGCATGCTTTGTGAGGAGGTGAAAAGGGCAGTGGATATAAGCAGAGGGACATGCCTGAGGGTGGCAGGTGGTCCACTGCGAATGGGGGTGAGGCCACAAAGTGATTTGGAGGAGATGGGGTAGAAGGGTTCTGCTGAACATAGAGGGTGAGGAATTACCTAGGAACACAACACTACTGAAAGTTAATGACATGGTTGAATCCATGTTACAGGCTGTGGGTTCTAGTGGCATGTGGAGGGTGAAGGGGTGTTTGGAGAATCAGCAAGAGTCAGGATTCCCAGTGAGGAACCTGCTTCAACATCCCAGGCAGGAGACATCAGAGCAGATATTTCGAAGGAGTGGGCTTAAGATTTCTCAAAGGATTTGATGGCTGACTGGATGTGGCAGGTGAGGGACTTGGAACTTTGAGTTTCTCTGTTTGCTCCCCTGTAGCCTGCCTTCCCAGCCCCAAATGCTAATTTTAATATTGGAAATTGCAAAGGATAATGTTATTCATTTCTATTGATTTATCAATGGTAAGATTATTCTGATTAAAGAAGTAAGAGAATGCTGCAAATAAACACATTTCTGATTTTTGCTCTAAATCCCTTCTAAGACATTATTAAATAGACCTGACTTAACTGGGCAAACTAATCATCAGAATAATTTTAATAGCATTTACTAAGTAAATTCCAGGCCCTGTTTTTAGGGATTCACATATATTAACTTATTTAATCCTCACAATGACCTAATAAGGTAGGTGCTTCCAGAAAAAAATTATCCAAAAATTAGAATGAAAGCAAAATGGTGGAAAACACATCCTTTGGTGTAAGAGGGCAAAAGCCATCCAAGTATTTTCTTGAGGAATGTTTTTGGTTTAACTCATTGCTTCAAACCTTGATCAAAGTTTCCAGACTTAAGGAACTCGTTAATTTGAAGACTTTGAGTTAGATTTATAAGTAATTTCTCATGAGTGAAATACATAACCTTAATGAATTATGGTATGTTGAGCATTACCCAGATTATATCTAATCCAATAATCATATCCTAATATTTCTTTATCAAACTATTTATAAATATCCTAGCTTCTCAGATGCTCTTTAAACCAAACATAACATTTTATTAGTTATTTCATTGTTGAGTAAAAAAATAACTGATTTTATAATTTTTTAAAATTATTACCCCCAGTTTACATATGAATAAATGGAGACAAAGAAAAATGATGGGACTTGTCCACAATCAGAGATACTAGCAATAAAGTTGAGATTCAACTCCAGTAGTCTAATTCCAGAAAAGTCTTCCTGTGTAGTCACCATGTATTTATTGAACACTTTTCTCCATTTATTTATTTATCTTTTTACTTTTCTCAATTTCTCCAACTGAATCCAGGGGTTATTTATCTCATTTAATGAATATCTACTGAGCTGCTAATATGGGGCAGGTTCTGCATTAATCTAGTTCATGGTAAATAACATTAATGTTACACAATATAAGCTTAAAAATAAGCTCTTGCCCACGTGTTTAGGCTATAAAAATAATCAATCAAGGAGACTTCTAGGCATTTGTATAATTTTCCCTGTCCTTGCTTTGGGGTCTTCTAGTCTTGTATGCATATGGTGGAAAACACATCCTTTGGTGTAAGAGGGCAAAAGCCATCCAAGTATTTTCTTGAGGAACTGTACTCATCACCAGAAGAGGGAGGAGTCAGAAAAGGTAAAAATCAGGCTTCTTCATGATGGGGTTAGAGCCTATCTAAATCCAAGAGTCAGGTTTCTTCTAGAACCTTAGGCCCATGAAACTCATATTTGTAAAGCTGGGCATGCAACATGATGTTATATGAAGGTTCCCTTTTGCCAAATCTCCCATCACCTTGTGACTACCTTTGGTTTCCACACCTAGTTCTCATCTTAATGCTGGTCCTTTATGTAGGCTATTTACAAGCAATTATAATTGGTGGTTACTATTTCAGCCGACTGTTCTATTTTTGTTTTAATGGTGTCTCTGCCTTTAGGTGATAAAAATAGGATAAAGGTACTGGGGTAGTTGTGGCCACACATATAATACCAGCTGCTCTTATTAACTTTCACATCTTCTAAGTTGAAGTAAAATATCTCAAGATGTTAAATGATTGAAATACTACTGAGTGTCTAACCGCATTTCTAATTGCTGGTGCATCTATCTTAGTGTCTCACTTGCTCCAACCCCAAATTCCCATTAAATTTGAGTTTTCTCCAAAAGATTTTATATCACATCTGAGTGAATTACTCTTCAACTTGGATTAGTGGGAATAAATGTGTTAGATTACCCTTTCAAACTTTGGCTGTAGTGGCCCAAATGGTGTGCTAATGGTATAAGATCATGGCACTTTCAGAATACGTGATGTGAACTGAGGGGAAGTTCTTTCTCCTATAACTACGACAAGTAGAAGCACAATTTTTTTAAAGAAGGAGTACCTGACTGCCCTTCACAGGGAAGTGCTAATTTGCATATTAAAGAGTGCCATTTTATAGGGAGGAACAGTTCGTCAGACTGTAGGACAGGTAAGAGTATTAATCATTTACTTCCATAAATCCCTTGACTGTGTACACAGTTCCAGGGAAGCAACTATATGGCAAGGATCCAGGGAAAGGTTGAACAGCTGATTGATTCCATATTACAGATCATAGAAAGGAAGTCCAGGCAATTCAAGTTGCTTATCTGAGGTCACCGATTAGGGAGAAGTGGCAGATCATGGATAAGGGTCCAGGCTTAAAATTCAATGGAAAGCTAATGTACCTGTGTTTCTGGGACTAGCTGCCATTAGTGCCTATAGGAAAATGTGCTTGAACACTTACCCTGAGTGTGATATGCTCTTTGGGAGGAAATGGCCATTACTTAGTTGGTGTACATAACTTTTTATTGAAGAAAATGTGCTTGAAAATTCTCTCTTCCTTTGAGAGGAGAACAAGCTAAGGGAGCTGAGTGAAGGTGTGAAGTGAGCATCTCAGGAGAATCAATAACCAACTTAAATTAAGGCAGATATGCAAACAGAATTTCAGTATGTTTGATTTTCCTGTGAGATGCCCAGCTGCATTTTTCCATCATGGCTTACAGGCCTCCAAGGGGGCAATGAAAACATCTGGTCTCTGAAGACCAATATTCTAAACTAAGCATCTAGGAAAATCCTTTTTTTAAGATGTCTTGAAATGAACTCATGATTGGACCAGAAATATATTTTTACTCAACACAAACACCTCAATAAGCCAAATGCGGAAGTGCTTCAAAAGCACTTAATAGTGTTTGATCAACATCTTAGAGCCCAGGCAGATCAAGAACACATTTGGAAATTCTCTCCTTCCAAGCTGAACAAAAACCCATGTCCTGGAGCAAAACATGGAAGTGAGTTTCTAATATGAAACTGGAGCTTTTAGCTTTGCAAGGAGACTTTACAACAGGGAGTGGCAACTTCTGCAATACAGGGAGTGGTATGTTTGTGGTCCTGATATTGGCAATAACAGCCACAACAGAGTCCTAGGGGATCTGGCAAATCCTCCATATATGTTCACTTGGGCACAGTATGAGCTAGCATTGGGAAGGTCCAATGGCAGGATTAGGGAAGCAGCTGCTGGCGATGGGTCTGGGGATATAGGCACCTACAAAATATCTGCCTCTGGTGTAAATGTCAGATTATTCACCTCAGTCCACAAGTACATCTCCAGAATCTTGTGTTGAATTTAGTGATCATCTATTTCTATCTTTTTACCTTCCTGCTACCTATTTGGTGGACACTGTTGGCTGTCAATTCATGAGCTACATGCTTCACTTTCTTTTGCTTGCAAGACCACAGTGTATTCACGTGCCTCTGGAAGGCTTCTAGTAAGGAAGGGCAGGCACTTCCATAAACTCAGGAGAGAAACCCTGTTGGTCTATTGAAATTATAGTGATCCCCCTCCATTACTAATAACTGAAAGTACAGAATTAATACAAGTTGGTGTGAGATGGTTTGAGGACCAGATAGGCCAAGAGTTGAATATGTGTAAGGAATACACAGAGAGGTAGGCTAGAATCAAGCAATAGGCTGCTTTGAGTAACAGATCAAGAAGTTTAGATTTTGTTCAGTGTCATTGCTTGAGTTCAGATTGTTTATTTGGGAGATGATTAGAGGGGCCAAAGCAGGAGAAATGGGAACAGTGAAATAGAGAAGGAAAAGAAGCCACTGAAATGTTTGTTAATTATTTACTACCATGGGCAACTGGTGCTCAATCCTGCTGGGTTCTCTGAAAAACTGATGAACATGCTTTAAAAGATGAGGTCAATGAGACATTGAGCCATTAATTCCCAGTGTGGGCTGAGGGCTTCCCTCAGAAGTGTTGACTTTTACCATCTTTGGGGTTATATGTGTAGAGCAAGCTCCCTTGATGCTGAAGAAAACTTTCTGGAGGAAAAGAAGAGAGGAAGCTTTTAATGTGAAAAATTGTCCTGGGAACTGTACCCCATGGCTGCTATGGGGGCCTAGGTTACATGAGTCCAGGGAATCAACAGCATAACTGACATTCAGTAAATAAAATACATATTACTGTTGATGGTATTACAGATATCTCCTATTTTCCCCTCCTTTATCTCACTTCACCAACCTATTGTCCATGTCCATGGGCTAGGCCCGTGGTAGGCAAACTGTGGCTCATGAGCCACATGAAACTCTTTGGCCCCTTGAGTGCGGCTCTTCCACAAAATACCATGGCCTGCGTGAGTCTATTTTGAAGAAGTGGCCTTAGAAGAAGTTTAAGTTTAAAAAATTTGGCTTTTAAAAGTAATTTCAATCATACTGTTGGCTCTATTGACTAATGAGTTTGCTGACTACTGGGATAGGCATAGAAGCATACAAGTTCTTTGGTTTATCTTTCCTTGTCCTCCTACCTCCACATTGAGGTATATTAGTCTGTTCCATGCCACCATGCCTCAGGTCTTATTTAGTTGGTCAATTCATTTTGTTCATTAGATTCCACAAATAAGAGAGATCATGTGATATTTGTCTTTTTCATATTGGCTTATTTCACTTAGCATAATATTCTCCAGGTCCATTATACTGTCCCAAAGGATAAGAGATCCCTCTTTTTTACAGTTGCATAGTATTCCATTGTGTAAGTGTCCCACAGCTTTTTTATTGATTCATTTACTGATGGGCATTTGGGCTATTTCCAAATCGTAGCTATTATAAATAAAGTTGTTATGAACATAGGGGTGCGTATATTCTTTCTGATTTTTTCCTCATTTTTATTTGTCTTAGCATCTTTTATTTCTTCCTTGATCTCATTGTTAACCCTTTTATTGTTTAATAACATGTTATTTAGCTTCCTTGTGTTTGTATATTTTTCAGTTTTTTTTCTTGTAATTTATTTCTAGTTTCATACCATTATCATTAGAGAACATGCTTAGTATGATTTCATTATCACCTAACATGTAGTCTATTGTATAAACATTCCATGTGTTCTTGAAAAAAAGTGTGTATTCTGCTGCTTTGGAGTTAAGTGTTCTAATAATATCAATGAAATCCATCTGATATAATGTGTCATATGAGGCCACTGTTTTTGTTTTGTTTTGTTTTTTTATGTGTACTCTATCCATTAATATCAATGTTGTGTTAAAGTCCCTACTGTGACTATGTTATTATTGATCTCTCCCTCTATGTGGATCAATGTTTGCCTTACACATTTAGGTACTCCTATGTTGGGTGATGAATGTTCATAAGGGTTATATCTTCTTGTTGGATTGATTCCTTTACCCTTATGTAATATCATTCTTTGTTTCTTGTTACACTTTTTGTTTTAAAATCTACTTTATCTGATATAAATATTGCTATCTCAGGTTTTTATTATTATTTCAATTTGCATGAAACATCTTTTGTTATCCCTTTATTCTCAGTCTGTGCACTTTATTAATCTGAGGTGCATGAATTTGTGCACTGGGCTTCTTTTGAAACATTTATTTTATTTTTTATTGTTTGAAGTGTTACAATTAGTATTACATATATCTCCTTTTTTATCCCCATTGACCTTTACCCAGGCTCCCCTACCCTTGCTGCATGCCTTCATCACCCCCATCCCCCATCTGTATCTTGTGTCAATTGGTTGTGCTTATATGCATGCATACAAGTCCTTTGGTTGATCTCTTTCCCTCTCTCCTCAATGTTCCCCAGACTTCCCGCTATAAGTTGACTGTTTGGTGCTTTACTGCCTCTGTATCTATCCTTTTGTTCATCAGGTTATAATGTTCTTTATTTTCCATAAATGAGTGAGATCATGTGCTATTTTCACTTAACATAATGCTTTCCAGGTCCATCCATGTTGCTGCAAATGGTAAGAGTTTCTTTTTTTTTTAGAGTAGCGTAGTATTCCATTGTGTAGATGCACCATAGTTATTTAATACACTCACCTGCTGAGGAGCATTTAGGCTGTTTCCAAATCTTATAGTGAATTGTGCTGCTATGAACATAGGGGTGCATATATCCTTCCTGATTGGTGTTTCTAGTTTCTTGGTATATATTCCTAGAAATGGAATTACTGAGTCAAATGGGAGTTCCATTTTTAGTTTTTTGAGGAAACTCCACATAAATGGTTCTCAACCTTCCTAATGCCACGACCCTTTAATACAGTTCCTCATGTTGTGGTGACCCCCAATCATAAAATTATTTTCGTTGCTACTTTGTAACTGTAATTTTGCTACTGTTATGGGTCGTAATGTAAATATCTGATATGTGGGATGTATTTTCATTGTTACAAATTGAACATAATTAAAGCATAGTGATAATCACAATTAGATATTGTGAAATATTTATTTCTAATTACAAATAAATGAAATTTTGTCTTTAAGCATGGTGTAGCATGGATAACAGTCTTAATATAACAACAGTAAACTACATTACTACATTTTCCAATGGTTTTAGGCGACCCCTGTGAAAGGCTCGTTTGACCCCCAAAGGAGTCACGACCCACAGGTTGAGAACCGCTGCTCCACAGTTCTCCATAGTGGCTGCACCAGTCTGCATTCCCACTAGCAGTGCACAAGGGTTCCTTTTTCTCCTCATCCTCACTAGCACTTGTTTGTTGACTTGATAATTATTGCCATTCTGACAGATGTGAGATGGTACTGCATTGTTGTTTTGATTTGCATCTCTTGGATAATTAGTGACTTTGAGCATGTTTTCATATGTCTTTTAGCCTTCTTTTTATCTTCTTTCGAAAAGATTCTATTTAGATCCATTGCCCATTTTTTTTTATTGGATCACTTATCTTCCTTTTATTAAATTATATATGTTCCCTGTAGGTGTTGGAGATTAAACCTTTATTAGTGACATATTTGCAAATATGTTCTCCCATACAGTGGGCCTTCTTGTTGTTATGTTCATGGTTTCTTTTGCTGTGCCATTTGTTTATTTTGATGTCATCCCATTCATTTACTTTCTATTTAGTTTTCATTGCCCTAGGAGCAGCATCGGTGAAGAAATTGCTTTGGCATATGTCTGAGATTTCTCTGCCTATGGATTCCTATAGTATTTTTTATAGTTTCCCATCTTATGTTTAAGTCCTTTATTCATTTTTAGTTTATTTATGTGTATGGTGTAAGTTGGTGGTCTAGTTTCATTTTTTTTGCATGTATCTGTCCAATTTTCCCAATACCATTTATTGAAGAGACTGTGTTTACTACATTGTGTGCTCATGCCTCCTTTGTCAAATGTTAATTGAGCATAGTGGTTTGGGTCAATATCTGGGTTCTCTATTCTATTCCATTGGTCTATATGTCTGTTCGTGCCAGTATCAGGCTCTTTTGAGAACAGTGGCATTGTAATACAGCTTGAAATCTGGTAGCGAGATCCCACCTACTTTGTTCCTCTTTCTAAGAATTGCTTTTTTTTATTCCAGATGAATTTTTGGAAAGTTCATTCTAGGCCTGTGAAGTATGCCTTTGATATTTTCATGGGGATTGCATTGAATTTATAGATTGGGTAGAATGGACATTTTGATGATATTGATTCTCCCACTCCATGAACATGGTATGTTCTTCCACCTGTTTATATCTTCCTCTATCTCTTTCTTTTAGTGTTGTATAGTTTTCTGCATATAGGTCTTTTAACTCCTTAGTTAATTTATTCCTAGATATCTTAATTTTTTTGGTGCAATGGTAAATGGGATTGCTGTTTTAGTCTCTCTTTCTCTAAGTTCACTATTGGTGTATAGAAATGCCATAGATTTGGAGTTAATTTTGTATCCTGCTACATTGCCAAATTCATTTATTAAGTCTAATAGTTTTTTGATGAAGTCTTTTGGTTTTTTATGTAAAATATCATGTAATATGCAAATAAGAACAGGTTTATATCTTCTTTTCCAATTTGGATGTCTTTTATTTCTTCTTCTTGTCTAATTGCAATGGCTATTATTTCCAGCATTATGTCGAACAGGAGTGGTGAGAGTGGGCAACCCTGTCTTGTTCCTGTTCTTAAGGGAAATGGTTTTAGTTTTTGCCCATTGAGTATGATGTTAGCTGTGAGTTTAACATATATAGCTTTTATGATGTTGAGGTATGATCCTTCTATTCCCACTTTGCTGAGAGTTTTTATCAAGAAGGGGTGTTGGATTTTGTCAAATGCTTTTTCTGCATCAATTGATATGACTATGTGATTTTTATCTCTCAATTTGTTTATGTGATGTATCACATTTATTTATTTGTGAATATTGTACCATCCTTGCATTCCTGGGATGAATCCTACTTGGTCATGGTGTATGATCTTTCTGATGTATTGCTAGATCCAATTTCACTAGAATTTCGTTGAGGATTTTGGCATCTATATTCATGAGGGATATTGGCCTATAATTCTCTTTCCTTGTGTTGTCTTTATCTGGTTTTGGTATTAGGGTGATGCTGGTTTCACAGAATGAGGTTGGAAGCATTTCTTCCTTTTAAATATTTCACAATAGTCTGAGGAGGATAGGTTTTAGTTCTTCCTTGAATGTTTGATAAAACTCCTCTGTGTAGCTGTCTGGCCCTGGGCTTTTGTTTGCTGGAAGCTTTTTGATAATTGCTTCAATTTCTTCCGTTGTTATTGGCCTATTTAGATGTTTAGATTTTTCCTGACTGAGATTTTGAAGGTTGTATTTTTCTACGAATATGTCTATTTCCTCCAGGTTGTCCAGTTTGTTAGAATACAGTTACTGATAGTATTTTTTAACAATCCTTTGTATTTCAGTGGGGTTTGTTGTTATTTCTCCTCTTTCACTTCTGATTTTGTTTATTTAGGTCCTCTCTCTTTGCTTCTTAGTGAGCTTGGCTAGAGGTTCATCAATCTTATTTATCCTTTCAAAGAACCAGCTCTTGCTTTTGTTGGTCTTTTGTTTTGTTGTTATTTATTTATTTATTTATTTATTTATTTATTTATTTATTTATTTATTTTTGGTCTCTATGACATTATTGTTTGCTCTGATCTTTATTGTGTCGTTTCTTCTGTTTACATTGGGCTTTTCTTATTGCTATCTCTCCATCTCTTTGAGTTTTAGGGTTAGGTCACTGGTCAGCAAACTGCGGCTCGCGAGCCACATGTGGCTCACAAGCCACGGTTTGACACTCCTTTCATTAATGAGTTTGCCAACTACTGACCTAGACTCATGATTTCAATAATTACAGGCTGTTGTTATTCCATGTGATTAAGCCCCTATCCCAGTGGTTGGCAAACTGCAAGTTCTGAGCTGCATGTGGCTCATAAGCGCATTTTGCCTATAACTGGGTTAGGTAATTTGTTGGCATTGTTAGTTGTTTTTCCAGTAGCCTTGTAGAGCTATGAATTTTCCTCTCAAGACTGCTTTTGCTGTGTCCCATAGATTTTGGATGTTGTGTTTTCAGTCATTAGCTGCCGGAAGCCAAACGTTGTCTCACTAATAGAAAGATGTGGATATGAGACCAGAAGGCTGGTCAACCTTAATTGCTCTGAAAGGTCAGAACTAATCACTCACTGTTTAGTTGAAATATTGTTAGCTGAAGTAGCCTCTACATGTTTGTTTCATGTTAATTTCTGTTCTCGTAATTTTCTGCCTAAAGGTTATGGGTGTATCCCATAGTCTTAATAAAAGGGAGAAAAAGGCCAGAGCAAAAGGTGGTCCTTTCCACTAGAGGAAGGCTCCTGCCTGGCCCCCCAATATCATCAAGTTAATGCTTTTTTAGTCTCTCTTTTTATTTGTGTGCTACCTCTTCCAGAACCCGAATCCTGAACCAGGATCCCTGAACCACGTGGGACGTGAAAGGGGCTCCCACAATTAGCTGCCAGAATTTTTTTATTTCTTCTTTGATCTCTCTGGTAATCTAGTCATTGTTTAATACATGCTATTTAGTTTCCATGTGTTTGTTTTTTTGGTATCGTTTTTATTGTGGTTGATTTCCAGTTTTATGCCACTGTGATCTGAGAAGATGCTTGATATGATTTCTATCTTCTTGAATTTGAAGATTTTGCTTATGACCCAACATATGGTCTGTCTTTGAAAATGACCCATGTGCACTTGAGAAGAATGTATATTCTGTGGCTTTGAGGTAAAATGTTCTGAAGATGTCAATTATTCCATCTGGTCTAGTGAGTCATTTAAGATTGATGTTTATTTGCTGATTTTTTTGTTTAGAGGATTTGTCCAATGGTGATAGTGGGGCATTGAAATTTCCTACTATTATTGTATTGCTATTATTCTCTCCCTTGATATCTTCCAGGAGTTTTTTTTTTATGTATTTTGGGTGCTACTGTATTGGGTGCATATATATTTACCAGAGGTGTTTCTTCTTGTTGTGTCCTTCCTTACCTTCTTTTATGTCCTTGACTTTGAGATTTAATTTGTTAGATATAAGTATTGCTACCCCTGCTTTTGTTTTTTCACTTCCTTTTGCCTGAAAAACCTTTTGCCATCCCTTCACCATCAGTCTGTTTGTGTCTTGGTTTCTTATAGACAGCAGATATATGGATGATGTTTACTTATCCAATCTGTTACCCTATGTCTTTTGATTGGGGTATTTAATCCATTTACATTTAAAGTTATTATTGATAGTTACTTGTTTGTCACCATTTTTATTCTTTACCCCTGTGTTCCTTCTTCGCTTCCTATTTCTTCTTTTCACCGCAGTCCCTTTAGCATTTCCTGAATTGCTGTTTGATGGTAATAAACTCCCTTCGTTCTTTCTTGTCTGTGAAGCTCCTAATTTCACCTTCAGTTTTGATTGATAGCCTTGTTGGGTACAGTGTTCTTGGATTCAGATTCTTCCTTTCCATGATGTTGTATATTTCATTCCATTCCCTTCTGGTCTGATAAATTTCTGTTGAGAAATCAGTCGCTGTCTGATGAGGCATTCTTTGTAGGTAATTTCCTGTCTCTCTCTGGTCACTTTTAAGATTCTTACTTTATCATTGATATTTGCCAATCTAATTATAATATGCCTTGGCATCCATCTTTTAGAGTTCACTTTTTTTGGGTCTCTGTGAGCTTCTTGGATTTTTGTGAGTTTTTCCTTCTTTATATCAGGAAGTTCTCTATCATTATTTCTTCAAACAGGTTTTCTACTCCTTGCTCAGTTTCCTCTCCTTCTGTAACCCTCCTCCAGCTTTTTTTTTTTAGAAGCTACTCTACTTGTGTTTTTTGTTTGTTTGTTTGTTTGTTTGTTTGTTTTTTACCTTGTCTTCTAGCTTGGTAATGCAGGCCTCTGTGTCCTTTACCCTTCTGTTTTTGCTTTCTATTGTGTTCTTTACAGCAGCAATGCCATTTTTCATTTCTTTTTTATTCTTCTTCATTTCCTCTTTGTTCTTACTCATATTTTTGCATTTGTCTTCCATTCTTTTCATCTACCTTATGATCATTTCTCTGAATTCTTTTTCTGACAGGTTGTTTGCCTCCATTTTGTTTACTTCCTTTTCTGGTGATGCCTGCTTTTCTTTCATATGCGGGCTTTTTTTTTGTTTGTTTGTTTGATCTCTTTTTTCTGGGTGTCTGGTTATGTAGTTCTCTCTCTTCTGTGTTGATTTAAAAGCACAAAGTATAACACAATAAGGCACAAGGCAGAAGGTACTGAACACAAATTTATTCAAAATATTAATAACTCCAAATAAAGATGCCCAATTAGAAAGACAAATTAGAGGATAGGAAATAAAGAAGAAGAGAAAAAGAAAAAGGAGTGCAAAAATGAAATTGGGAAAAGGAAAAATATAAGAGAAAAAATTGAGATTACAAGAAAGGAGAGGGGAAAAACTATATATATGGGGAGAAAACTCCAATACAACAGCCACTATCCCAACACATGCCAAGAACAAGTACCTGGAGATGAATGAAAACTACAAAAAACAACTAATATCAAGTGAGGTGAAGGAAATCAGAAGCAAAAAGCAAACAAAAACAAACAAAAAAAAGAAAGAAAAAGCGAAAAAAATCTCACAAACAAGCATAAAAAATTGATGTAATCAATAATCAAGCAAACAACAACAAAAGGCCAGAGGGAAAAAATTTGGATAGTGAAGAAAGAGAAGAGAGAGATGTGTATGGACTTGAAACAGGGGTTTGGAAATTAGATATATGAGTAGGGTAAAATTTTAACAGGGGGTAAAAAGAAGGAATAGGGAAAATCTAAAGCAGGAATAGGGTAAGAGAAACAGGACAACAAAAGTGGAAAAGTGAGGAAGAGTGTAATGGTATAAAGCTAAATTTGAGATAGAGTAAAATGATGTTACAGGAAAGATGAAAATAGAATGTGGAACACTAATCCCAAAGTAAAATAAAGTGAAAATGAATCGACATGTTTTTTTGTTGTTTTGTGGTGTTTTTTTAATTTAATAAATTTTTATTGTTCAGATTATTACAATTATTCTTCTTTTCCCCCATAAGTCCCCTCTACCCAGTACCCACTCCATACTCTGCCCTTAACCTCCTCCCCCACTATACTCATCCATAGGTGTATGATTTTTGTCCAGTCTCTTCCCACACCCTCCGACAACTTTTTCCTCCTGAGATTTGTTAGTCTACTTTCTTTCTATGCCTCTGATTCTATTTTACTTACCAGTTTATTTTGTTCATCAGATTTTTTTATTCACTTGATTTTTAGATTCACTTGTTGATAGATATGTATTTGTTGTTTATAATTTTTATCTTTACCTTTTTCTTTTTCTTCCTCTTCTTAAAGAATACCTTTCAGCATTTCATATAATACTGATTTGGAGTTGATGAACTCCTTTAGCTTTTTCTTATCTGTGAAGTTCTTTATCTGCTCTTCAATTCTGAATGATAGCTTTGCTGGATAAAGTAATCTTAATTGTAAGTCCTTGCTATTCATCACTTTGAATATTTCTTGCAACTGACATCTGGCCTGCATAGTTTCTGTTGAGAAATCAGCTGATAATTACATGGGTACTCCCTTGTATGTGACTAACAGTTTTTCTTTTGCTGCTTTTAGTATTCTCGCTTTGTCTTTTGCTCTTGGCATTTTAATTATAGTGTGTCTTGGTGTGTTCCTCTTTGGATTCCTGTTGTTTGGAGTTTTGTATGCTTTCTGGACTTGTAAGTCTATTTCTTTTGTTTGGTCATTATTTCTTCAAATAGGTTTTCAGTATCTTTCTCTCTCTCTTCTTTGGCACCCCCATAATTCAGATGTAGGTATGCTTGAGGTTGTCCCAGAGGCTCCTTACGCTATCTTTAAATTTTTGGATTCTTTTTTCTTTTCTTTAGTGTTTTTTACTTCTTTGTATTTCAAATCTTTGCCTTGATTCTTGTGATCCTCTAGTCTGCTGTTAGATCTCTGTATCATATTTTTTTATTTCAGTCAGTGTGTGCTTAATTTCTACTTGGTTCTTTTTCATATAATTGATGGTTTCAATAAATTTATTGGCTTTTTCTAGAAAATTGTTGAAAAACCTTGTAACCATGAGTTTGTACTCTATATCTAGTCATTTGCTTACCTCCATTTCTTTTATTTATGATCTGTTCCTTTGTCTCTGTATTTTTGCTGCTTCCCTGAGTTGAAGGAGTGGCTTTGTTTGCTAGGTGTCCTATAGGGACCAGTGGCTCAGCCTCCCCAGTCACTTGAGGTAAATACTCTTGGTACACCCCTTTGTGGACTGTGCACAGTCTTGTTCTAGTTAATCCTTGATTGTTGTTAGTATCACTGGAAGGAATTCACCTTCAGGCCAATTGGCTATGTGGATCAGCTGTGTCTATGCTGGGAGAACTTCTGCGCTGGAAACACCTTTATGAGACAAGACTTGCAACAGCCTTTGTACTCAGCTTGGACAGGGCAGTCTCAGGGCAGAACAGACAGCATTGGCTTCCTGTCAGTCCTGCTCTAATAGGCTCCTATGTCTCAGTGTCCCCTGGTAATCACTGCAAGCTCCTCTGAGAAAGCTATCCTTGAGTTCCACCTTTTGCCACACAGCCCAGTTTCTTCCCAAATGAATCTGGGTCTCCAGAGTCTTGCCCAGAAGTGGAATTCAGTGCAGTTGGGAGCTTTTGTTTCTCTACCACTTGAGAAAGCCAGCCGCATACTTAGTTGCCTTCCCTCTCCATGTGCGTGTCTTGGTATCTGTGCCTTCTGCAGTTCCTCTGAGTCTCAGTGTGCTTTTTTCTTTCCTTCTAGTGGAAAAATCAGCCAGCCTTCCTATGATGATGACTGTTTTGTCTCTTAGTTGTAGTTTTGAAATTGTTGTGTGAGGTAGCAGTTTAGATGTTTACCTATGCCGCCATCTTGGTTTCTCTGATACCTTTTTTTTAAACATAAGAAAATAGTAGTAATAATACTGATTGAAAATAAAAATTTAATAAATTAAAAGGTAAAATCAAGTGAGAAAAAAAGAAGAAAAAATTAGTTTCTTAAGTAAAGATGAAAAAAATAAAAATGCATATTAGTGAAGGTCATTCACTTCCTCTATGTTTTCTTTGGCATGCCTGTTTCCTAGTCAGGACAGTATGGAAGTTGCCTGTGTTCCACTGCTCCTTAGTGTTGTAAGCCAGTCCTGATTTTTAAGCAGGCAGTTTATTTATGATTACACAAGAGTCATTATGTGATTCAAACCCTGGGTGGCAGTGTTTCTGCATTGACCTCTGGGTCTATAAGTCTTCTCTTGTCAGTGCTTAGATACTGCTTTCTCTGTGGCACTCAGTACTGGTTTGTGGGAGTAGGTTTCCCCAGAGCTTATTCTCTGGTGGTTATTCCCCACTCTACTTCCCAGATTCCAGAAAAACAACTTTCCCTTGCAGTCTCTTAGAGTTTCCCCAATTGGGTGATCCTATGTATTGGGCTTAGTAATCAGAAGCAAAGATTTAAAGTGGGGAAAACAAGGGGGCCAGAGTTAAGTGTGCAAACTCTGGGGCTACATGCAAGTCTGTGCAGTCTTTTTCCCTTTGGGTCTAAGCAGCTAGCTCACTTTTAAAATTTTTAGGCTGTCGTTTAGTGCCCAGATCAAAATTGGTTACTCTTTAGAGTTCCCTTCTGTTAGCAGCTCTGTGGACCCCCTTTCACATTCATGAATCACACCAGCCCCAAGAGCCACAGATTTTAAAAAATATATATTTTATTATTTTTTTTTACAGAGAGGAAAAGAGAGAGATAGAGAGCTAGAAACATTGCTGAGAAAGAGAGACATTGATCAGCCGCCTCCTGCATGCCCCCAACTGGGGATATGCCCGCAACCAAGAAACATATTCTTGACTAGAATCAAACCTGGGACCTTTCAGTCCTCAGGCCGACATTCTATTCACCTAGCCAAACCAGTTTCAACAGCCACAGATTTTTCTAGTTGTAGACTTCCCCATGTCTCCAGCACCCAGGTGTGTGTTTCTCTCTCCTGCTGGAACCACTATCACAGGTGAAATCTGACCTTTCCGTGGTGGAGTGTAGAGCGCCTCTGAATCCTTGTGCTTGCACCAATTGGTGACTGGTATTCTGGGGTTTGAAGTTGTTCAGAGGGTGTCGAAGTTGTAGATTCCCAGGGTTTTCAGGCTCCTGATAATATTCACTCTCCACTTTAAGATGGCTTGGTCTCCTCGTATGAGCCAGTTGTTCTGGGAGGGAACCCAACAGTAGTGGGAGCTGTCCAGTCAGTGGAGCCCAGTTCGACAGTCCCCCACAGTCTCCTGAATTAGAGCTGTCCCTCAACTCACCAACTAACATTCCCTGTGACACCACACACTCTCCCTTTGTTTCCTCACTCACACAGTATCTTGAAGTCTGTCTTCCCATTGGCAGCCATCTTCTAATCTAATCTTGATTAAAGCATTTAATCCAATTGCTTTTATGGTATTTGTTCATAGGTATATATTTATTGCCATTTTACTATTCATACTTTTAATTTTTTCCCCTTCCTCCTAAACAGTTTCCTTAAATCTTTCATATTATATTGGTTTGATTGGGATGAATTTCTTTAGCTTTTTCTTGTCTGAGAACATCTTTATCTCTCCTTTGATTCTAAATGACAGTTATGTTTGGTATAGTAATCTTGATTGTAGATCCTTGCTTGTCATTACTTTGAATACTTTGTGTTAATTCTTTCTGCCCTGAAAAATGTCTGTAGAATTATTAATAACAGTCCTATGGGAGCTCCTTTGCAGGTAACTAATTGCTTTTCTCTTACTGATTTTAAGATTTTCTTTTTGTATTTAACCTTTGGCATTTTAATTATGATGTGTCTTAGTGTGGGCCTCCTTGGGTTTATGTTGTTTGGAACTCCCTCTACTTCCTGAAATTAGATGTAAATTTCCTTTGCTAGGTTAGGAGTATTAAGTCATTATTTTTTCAAATAGCTTTTTAATGTTTTGCTTCTACTTTTGGAAGCCTTATGAAGTGAATGTTACACATGATGTTGTACCAGAGTACACGAGGAAAAGAGGAATATTACTATTGTCTTGTAATGTAGTTTGATACAATTTTTAAGTTACTTTTTCTTTTTGATATTAAACAAGGTAGTGTTTTTACTACCTTGTCTTCTAAATCCCTGATTTGATAATCTGCTTCATCTAATCTTTTGTTGATTCCATTGAATGTATTTTTCATTTCAGTTATAATGCATTAATTTATGACTAGTTATCTTAATGGTTTCTATCTCTTTGTGTAAGCTGTCATTGAGTTCATCTATTATCCCTCTAAGTTAATTGAACACCTTTATAACTGGTTATTTGAACTCTGCTTCTGGTAGATTGCTTGTCTTCATTTTGTTTATTTCTTTTTGGGGGGTCTTGTTCTATTATTTCATTTGTAATATGTTTGTTTCCTCACTTTGGCTACCACCCTGTGTTTGTTTCTGTATATTAGTGCATCTGGTATGTGTCCAAGTCTTGGTATAGTAGCCCAATAAAGTAAATATTCTATGGGGTTTAGTGGCACACTCTCCCTGGTCACCTAATCTGGGTGCTCCAAGGGTGTCTCTTGTATTTGTGATGTGTTCCCTTTTGTTGTAGTTGAGCTTTTATTGCTTGTGGAATGTCAGTTGGTGGGACTTTCAGGCTTACTAATTAATGAGGACGTCAAGAGGATAGAGGATAAACTGTTGTGTGGAGGCTGACCCCACAGATAGGAAATTGCTGTAGCATGATTTTGGTGATTGCTAAAACCACCCTGTGGGTATGTTGTTTGTGGAGCTAATGAGGTATTGATTTCACGTGGTCTCAAGTTGGCCATCATTCTGGGGCCACTTAGGAGGGGATCTGGTGCAGGCACAAGTCAGTTATAGCCTGCGCTGCACCCAGGACCACCTGAAGGAAGCTACAAATGATCTAGTATTGATTGATACCTGTGCTGGGCTTGGAACTGCCTGGAAAAGGATGTGGGGCAAACCAAGGCTGGATGCCATTAGTAGCAGGGTAGGGGCTGCTTAGTAAGAGTTACAGGGCTTGCCACTGCCAGCCACTGCTTGTTAGGGGTTTTTGGACTTTTCAGAGATTTTACAAAAGTCCACAATGTGGGCAGAGGTTCACTGCTTATGAGTAACAGCCATTGAATGAAATTCTTACCAGTGTATGAGTTGGGTGGACATTATTGGCTGTCACTATGAGTCTGGTGGCAACTATGTGACTTCTTAAGGAATTATTAGGATGTGGTGAGATTAATGGAGACTCATATTTGGCATCCTCTGTCTCTGCATGCTTGGTGGAGGAACACTCAACAAGGAACAATGGCCCCTATCCACACTTAGATATGGAAAGAACTACCCTTCTAGCCTTCTCCCTGAGGTCAGACAATTGATTTCTATTTTGTATATCTCTGGTGATTTTTTTTAAACTGACTGTGCAATTTTGGAGCTCAGAGCAAGCCAGACCATTGCAAGGCCCCCATTAACAGGAACCTTGGGGACTCCAGCAGCTTTCCATCTCACCCAGATGAAATATCCATTGGTTTTCACAGGCAGATGTTATGGAGACTCCTTTTTCTGGCACTGGTGGTCCAGGGTAGGGATCCTGTTGTGGCGCTGAAAACCCGCACTATCAGGAAAGAACTCTGCAGTCAAGATATTCCTCCTGATTTCTTTTTAAAATTAATTTTAGAGAGAGAAAGAGAGAGACAAAGAGAAAGAAACATCAACATGAGAGAGAAACATTGGTCAATTGCCTCCCACAAGTGCTCTGACCAGGGACTGAACCCATAACTAGGGTATGTGCCCCAACCAGGAATGGAACTTGCCACCTTTTGGTGTGGGACAATACTTCAGCCAACTGAACCACACCTACCTGGGCATATCCCTCCTGATTTTAACCACCACAAGTAGGTATGGGGCAAACTCTGTTTTGTGTCTCTGCTCTTCCTACTAGTTTCAATGTGGCTTCTTCTTTATATCCTTAGTTATGAGACCTACTCAGCTGGTCTTGATATGGTTCTCAAGGATGGTTGTTCTGAGTAGGTGAACATTGTGTTTACTTACCATCTTGATCTGAAGTCCAGAGATTCTTAATAAGGACAGAAAGTTCTATCATAGGCCTCAAAGGCAGTGGGTCCTGTAGGCTGTGAATATAAACCCTGGGACTCATAAGTGTTCAGGATCTAAGCCTCCTATTTCTTATCTTCAAAATATCTGCACAACTGCAGGAATCCTTTTGGGCAAGAACAAATGCTAATTCTACTTTCTGGACTGAGTTTACTTCATTTCAGCAACCATGAAGCATCAAGATGGTGTGCTTCCCTTCTACTGCAAGCACACGGAACATCATTTTTTCAGCGTCAAAGAACATGTATATTTCTTCAGCAATGTACTAAATGTTTTATGAGGATTTCTTAGCTGTAATCTGATTCCCACATGATAATGTGTTGAAAATTACTATTAAATGCTCTTTTTAGTAATCTGAAAATGGATGCTTGCTCTCAACAAGTGAGACATTATTAGAAAAGAAAATGACTTTTCACAGAAATGCTGTTAAATCCAGAAATTAAATTAAAAGTCCCTGAGGAGATACATCTGGTGGGCTCTGTTCATGAATGCACATAGAACTATGATCTGTAGCTTGCAGAAACTGCCATGTAGGAATGGTGCCATAGGACACACAAACTGGTTCATAATGTCCTGATGGCCTCGAACTTCTTAGGGTCCTCACCATAGCTCTATACCTAAGTCTACCATCTTGAATACCCTGACCATCTAGCCTTTTCTCTAGCTATAAATAAAAATTTATCAATGCCTCACATGTTTGCAGCAATATATTTGTTGCCATTAACAGACAAATTCACAGTGACATATTAATAGCATAAGGAAGCAATCTGCAAATTGTGTTTCATAAAACAAACTAGTTCTGGAACTTTAGGAAATATTTTTCCATGGTAGTACAATTTAAAAAAATCCTCTTTGGAAAGTCACAATAATATTAACCTTTTAAAATCTCTAAAAAGACCTTCAGTTACAACTGCTATTTTAGATTAAACTAATTTGATCAGGGGGCAGATACTGTGGGTTGGCTCACTCATTTTTCACTCCAAACTCTCTTATACTGTGCATGCCTTCATTTCCAAAAAAAAATTACATTTCCCAGGACTACCTTAGAGGTCAGATGCAGGCACATGACCTAGATGTGACCCAGGGGATATCTGGTAGTGGAAGTCAGCACATTAGGGGAAAATTGCAGTTCTTGACAAGCATAATGTTTCAGGATGGTTGTTCCGAGAAGGTGAACGCTCCTTTCCTGGGGAGTCTATGAATTGCCTGGTTTCCATTCTCGAGTGTCATAGTTACCAAGTGGCAGGTGGTTGCATTAGCAGTGGTGTTTCTGCAGGAAAAGTGCCAGTGTAGTTGGACGTTGTTTTATGTTTGTTGTTAGCCCTGGCTGGATTGTTTCTGGCTGAATAACCTACAAGTCTAGTCTTCCAGAGTACAGTAGCAATAATTATTTTTCTCCCTAAGTTAGCTAGAGTGAATGCAGGTTGCAACTGACTTATAACACTACAGAAACTATGGATTTCTTAAGAATATTCATTCAAACTAGTGCTTCAATAAAGACAAATTTGGAAATGGTATGCTTTGAAAAGAGGACTTGGAACCTTGCCTGATGTGGCTCAGTTGTTTGGAGCATCATCCTATACACCAGAAAGTCTTGGGTTCATTTCCCAGTCAGGGTACATACCTAAGTTGTAGGTTCGGGTTTGATTCCCTATCAGGGCACATACAAGAGGCAACAGATTGATGTGGCTCTGTCACAATAATGTTTCTCTTGCTCTCTCTCCCTCCCTCTCTAAAATCATTGAGAGCATATCCTTGGTAAATGTTAATTTTTTATTTTTTTTTAAAAAGAGGACTTAGGGTTCTGGCTTAGGGCTCAATTGGTTGAAGTGTTATCCTGTATACCAAAAGGTTGCAAGTTCAATTCTTGGTCAGGGCACATAACTAGTTTGGGAGTTCAATTCCACTTAGTGTGTGTACAGAAGGCAATCAATTGATGTTTCTCTTTCACATTGATGTTTATCTTTCTTAATCCCTATCTCTCTTCTTTTCTCTCAAAAAACAATAAAAATATGTCCTCAAGGATTCAAAATTAAATAAATAAGTAAGTAAATAAATAATTAAATAGGACTTATGGCATCATTTCTAAACTCTAATAAAAGGGAATATAAATTTAAATGATGGAAATTTCAGATACTGTGCCAGGCAACATCTGTCATGAGGATGGAGGATAGTGGCTGTATATGTGCCATACTATTTGCCTTCTCTGGACCAGAAACTTTCGAAGTCTTCCTAAATCTATAATTTTATGAAAAAATTGGCTGCACTAAGCATAAGTTCTTTATTTCACACATCCTGCTATGTCCTCATGAGGAAATACAAATAGTCAAGGTTTGGTTTACCAATGAGAATAACAAGAGGCTACAGACTTATGTATGGAATCATTAGGGACTTTAAATGATATGAAATTAAGTGCTATATTTTTAAAAAATCACTTTTTTATTTTTCAATAACAGTTGACATACAATATTAATATTAGTTTAGGTATATACTCTAGTAATTATATATTACTAGAGGCCCAATACACAAAATTTGAGCATAGGATTGGGGTGTGTGTCCCTCAGCCCAGCCTGCACCCTCACCTGCTCCCTGGTTACACCAAACTGCCCTCCCCTACAAGCCTGGTCACCCCCACCTGCCCTCTCCTTCCAGCCTGGTTGCCCTTATCTGCTTTCCCCTGCTGGCCTGGTTTCCCCCAACTGCCCTCCCCTGTAGGCCTGGGTCCCTACCAACTGCCTTCTCTTGCAGACCTTGTTGCCCCCAACTGCCCTCCCTTGCCAGCCTCCTTTCTCCCAACTATCTTCCCCTGCAGGTCTGGTCACCCATAACTGCCCTCCCCTGCTGGCATGGTCACTCCCAATTGTCCTCCCCTGGAGGCCTTGTCCCCTCAACTTTCCTTCCCTGCAGGCCTGGTCCCTTCCCATTGTCCTCTCCTGCAGGTCTTGTCCCTCCCAACTGTCCGCCCCTGCTAGCCTGATTGCCCACAACTTCCCTCCCCTGCAGGCCATCTTGTGGTGGCCATCTTGTGTCCATATGAGGGGGGCATCTTTGACCACACGGGAGTGACCATCTTGTGTGTTGAAGTGATAGTCAATTTGCATATTACCCTTTTATTAGATAGGATACAATTTACTAGGCAATCATCCTGAAAAATCTCATTTCCTTCTGATTACATACATAGTTATTAGAATATGTGACAATATTCCCTATGCTGTACTTTACATCTCCATGACTACACTATAACTACTAATTTGTATTTGTATATCCCTTCACCTTTTTCACCCATGCCCCAAACCATCTCCCATCTGACAACCATTAACTCTCTGTATCTATGAGTCTGCTTCTCTTCTGCTGGATCATTTATTTGATTTTTAGATTCAATTGTTTATGGATCTTCATTTTTTTTTTTTACCACTTTATTGTCCTATTTTTTTACTCTTCTTATTCTTCAAGAAGACTCTTTAACATTTTATATAATACTGGTTTGATGGTAATGAACTCCTTTAGCTTTTTCTTTTCTGGGAAGATTTTAATCTGACCTACATTGATAGCTTTGCTGGATAGAATAATCTTGGCTATAGGTCTTTGCTTTTCATTGCTTTGAATATTTTTTGCTACTCCTCTTTGGCTTGCAAAGTTTCTGTTGAGAAATCAGCTGACAATCTTGATAATCCCTTATAGCTAACTAACTACTTTTCCCTTACTGCTTTTAAGATTCTTTCTTTGTGTTTAACCATTGGCATTTTATTTATGATGTGTTTTTGTGTGGTCCTCTTTGTATTAATCTTTTTTGGACTTTGAGTTACTTAGACTTGTATGCCTATCTCTTTTGTCAGATAAGGGCAGTTTTCTCTCTCTTTTTTTTTTCAAATAGGTTTTCAATTTCTTGCTTTCTCTCTTTTCTTTCTGGCACCCCTATCATACAAATGTGGGTATGTTTGAAGCTATCCCTAAGATTTCTTACACTGTGTCTTCATATTTTTGTATTCTTTTTTATTTTTGCTGCTCTGATTGGGTGGATTTGTGTCCTCATATTCCAAATCATTGATTCTGTTCTAAGCATCTTATACTTTACTGTTGATTCCTTGTACATTTAGTGCATGATTCATTTCCCACTTCTCCTTTTTTGTTGTTGATATTTTCACTAACATTCTTGAACATCCTTATCATTATAGTTTTTTTATTAATATATTTAAAAATATATTTTTATTGATTTCAGAGAGGAAGGAAGAGGGAGAGAGAGATAGAAACATCAATGATGAGAGAGAATCATTGATTGGCTGTCTCCTGCATGCCTCCCACTGGGGTTCGAACCCACAACTTGGGCATGTGCCCTTGACTGGAATCAAACCTGGGACCCTTCAGTCCACAGGTTGATGCTCTATCCGTGAAGCCAAACCAGCTAGGGCTATCATTATTCTTTTAAACTCTTTGTTTAGTAGTTTGCTTGCTTCCAATTCATTTAGTTCTTTCTCTGGAGATTTTTAAAAATATATATTTTATTGATTTTTTACAGAGAGGAAGGGAGAGGGTAGAGAGTTAGAAACATTGAAGAGAAATATCGATCAGCTGCCTTTGCAAGTCCCCTACTGGGGATGTGCCCACAATCAAGATACATACTCTTGAGCAGAATCGAACCTGGGACTTATCAGTCCACAGGCCGAGGCTCTATCCACTGAGCCAAACCAGTTTCTGCTCTCTGGAGATTTTTCTTGTTCATTCATTTGTGACACATTTGTCTCCACATTTTGACTGCTTCCCTGTGTTGTTTTGTTGTTGTTGTTGTTTTTTCCTTTAAGTTTTAGGTAGAGCTGCTATGTCTCCCAGACTTGGTAGCATTACTTTGTATAGTTGGTGTCCTGTAGGGCCCAGTGGCTCAGCCTCTTCAATCACCTGAGCTGGGCACTCTAGGTATGCCCATGTGTGGGCTGTGTGCACTATTTTCTTGTAGTTGAGCTTAATTGCTGTTGGCATCACTGGGAGGGACTGATCTCCAGGCCAATCAGCTATGAGAGGAAGCTGTAACAACAGTGGAAGAGGTGCTGTGCAGGACATACCTATAGTGCAGGACTTGTTTCATTGGGACTTCGGTGCTCACTGATTCTGTCCCTTGAGTGTGTCACTTGTGGAGCTGGCATAGTCTGAAGCTGACAACCAAATGCATTGGCTCTGGATCTTCCTGAGAGGTGCAAAATTATCTACTGCCTGTGCCAAGTCTGGGGGCCACTTGGCAGGATCTAGAGAGTAATCTGCAGATGGCTGCTACTTTTCTTGGGCTTGGAGGTTCCAGAAGAGGTCAAGTTGTGAACCAAGGCAGGCTTCTGCTAGTGTCAGGTCTGGAGCCACTTATCAAAAGATGTGGATCATGCTGAGTGCAGTTGTTGCTTGTTTGAGACATTTTAGGAAAGTCTGAACTTTCTACAGGTCAAACCATTTATATGAAAAAGCCACTGGAAATAGCTTATGTGGGCCTGTGAATTGCGTGTGGCAGAGTCTTAGGGAATCACCAGAGTTGGGTAAACAGTGTAATTCAGGTTGATGGAGACTCAGATATAGCAACTGAATGTCAGCTCCGTGGTGGGGAGGGCTCAGCAAAGGAATAATGGACTCTGTCAGCACTTTTATCTGAGAGAAAGCTGCTCCCCTGTACCTTTTGCCCTGATGCTAGATAATTTAGTTACTCCCCATATGTCCCTGGGTCTTTTCAAGCTACTGACCCAGCACTGGAGCTCAGAGGAAGTGAATCTAAGTAAGTCCATTCATGGGACCTTTAAGAGGAATTGCCTGGCTCTTCAGCAGCCTCCATATTTTTCAGCCACAATCCCTGTTGGTTATTTGAGACTAAAGATATGGGGACTTCTCTTCCTAGCTCTGAATTTTGGGATGAAGTGTCTGGTGTGGGAATGGACCCCTCACTCCTCAGGAGGGGACCTCCACAGTTGAGATGTCCTTTTCATTAAAAAGTATTACATATAAATGTAGGGTCAGCCTGTTCTGTGTCTCTGCACCTCTTTCCAGTCTCAATGTGGCTTCTTCATTGTAGGACTTCCATTCTGCCACTTTTAGGCAGTTCTGAGTAATGATTGCTCTGCAGTTTCATGTTAATTTTGGTTCTGGGAAGAGGCAAGCACTGTATTTACCTATGCCACCATCTTGACTAGAGTCTTCTTAAGTGCTACATTTTGAGGTTTAATCTATTTAACTTATTAAACATATAAATTATACAGAGATTCTTCAATTATTTAGAATTATTTTCTTTAAACTAGTGACTCATAAGCTTAAATTGGGTCCATTTAGCTTATGAGTCACACAAAGTTTTAAGCGTTTTAGTTGACAACATTTGCATAACTGAGAGATTTTTACCTTAAAAGTTTAAAAAGAGCATAAGTAATTAGGCTATTCTCTGATGTGAAGTCTGGTTTTTGTTTGTATTTTAATCCCAAGAATTATTCTTTTTTTATAATTAAATCTTTATTATTCAGATTATTACATTTGTTTCTCTTTTCTCCCCTCCATAGGACCCCTCCACCCTTCCCTCTGGCCTTTGACCTCATCCATAGGTGTATAATTTTTGTCCAGTCTCTCCCTGTACACCCCTCACCCCTTCCCCCTGAGAATTATCAGTCCACTCCCTTTCTGTGCTCCTGATTCTATTATATTGACCAGTTTATTCTGCTGATCAAATTTTTAATTCACTTAATTTTTAGATTCACTTGTTGATAGATATGTATTTGTTGTTCATAATTTTTTGGCTTTTACCTTTTTCTTCTTCCTCTTCTAAAAGAGTACCTTTCAGTATTTAATATAATACTGGTTTGGAGTTGATGAGCTCCTTTAGCTTTTTCTTCTCTGTGAAGCTCTTTATCTGCCCTTCAATTCTGAATGATAGCTTTGCTGGATACATTATTCTTGGTTGTAGGTTCTTGCTACTCATCACGTTGAATATTTCTTACCACTCCCATCTGGCCTGCATCGTTTCTGTTGAGAAATCAACTGACAGTCGTATGGGTGCTCCCTTGTAGGTAATAAACTGTTTTTCTCTTGCTGCTTTTAATATTCTCTCTTTCTCTTTTGCTCTTGGTATTTTAATTATGATGTATCTTGGTGTGGTCCTCTTTGGATTCCTTTTATATGGGGTTCTGTTCACTTCCTGCACTTGTAAGTCTATTTCTTTTACCAGATGTGGGAAGTTTTCAGTCATTATTTCTTTAAATAGGTTTTCAGTATCTTGCTCTCTCTCTTCTTCTGTCACCCCCACAATTCTGATGTTGGTACGCTTGAAGCTGTCCCAGAGGCTCCTTACATTATTTTCACATTTTTGGATTCTTTTCTCTTCTTGCTTTTCCAGTTGAATGCTTTCTGCTTGTTTATATTTCAAATTTTTGACTTGATTATTGCCTTCCTCTAGTCTGCTGTTAGGTCTCTGTATAATATTTTTTATTTCAGTCAGTGTATGTTTAATTTCTCGTTCCATCTCTAGTTGGTTCTTTTTCATCTCCTCTTGGGTCTTGCTAATTTTATCCAACTCTTCTAGGATATTCTTGCAAAACCTTATAAGCGTGGTTTTGAACTCTATATCCAGTTGTTTGTTTTCCTCCATTTCTTTTGTTTCTGATCCCTTCCCTTGTCTCGGCATTTTTACTATGCAGGGAGAACTTCTGTGTTGAATTCAGCCTTATGATACCAGACTGCAACACTGCAGAGCCTCTCTGTTGAGCTTGGGATGGGTGGAGTCTCAGGGCTTAAGGGACTGCCTTGCCTTCCAGTCAGCCCTGCCCTCCATGGCCCCCAGGTCCCACATGACTGGGTAATCACTGGAGCGGTCCTTGTGCAAGCATGCCCTCAGTGCCTCTAGACCGCTGCCTTTCCGGCTCCCCTGAGCTCTACGAGTCTAGGTCCCCAGAGTTTCACCCAAAACAGGGCCTTAGTGGAGTCAGAAGTGGCACAGTTGGGAGGGTCTGTCTCCCGCCCACTCTCGAAAACCAGTGGTACAATCAGCAGTCTGTCCTCTGCACAATGCCGTGCGCGCCACCGGTCCTCTGATCTTTTGCAACTCCCCTAAATTTCCGTGTACCTCTTCCTTTTCACAGTCCAAACTCCCTCCGTATGACTTTTGGCTGGATCTGGGGTTTAGTGTCGTAAGATAAGGGGTTCAATGCCTTTAAGAGTCTCCGTTTCCCTCCTGCCAGAGAAAACCAACCAGGTAATCCGGCACCCGCTCTCTCCACGCTTGTGTCCATACCTCAGCTTTTTGAAGCTCCTCTGGGTCTCTGTGAGCCCTTCTCCTTCCCTCTAGCTGTAGAACTTCCACTCAGCCAGCTTTTCTGTGGTTCTGGATGATGTTCGTTCTGTCTTTTAGTTGTAGTTTTGAAATTGTTGTGCAAAGCAGCAGTGTAGGTGTTTACCTATGCTGCCATCTTGGATTCTCCCCCAAGAATTATTGTTAATAAGGGACACTGGCTATCTGGTTACTTTTTCTGATTTTTTAAGTTCCCTAAATACAATTGTATCTTTGAAAGAGCTCACTGATTTCCCATACTGAAGAAATGAAAAGAAGGAAAAGGAAGTGGCAATACATAGAGGAAGAAGACAGAGATGGAGACTGAGAGTTTGAAACTTGGTCTTTCTCCTAATGATGTACCCGCTAGGAAAAGGCAAGTCTGGAGATGGAATTCTGGTATTCTGATGGTCAGTGCAATTTTTTGTATACTTAACAAAACATTTAATAATTGTAGATAAAGTGTCAAAAATGCTGTTTAAATGTGTAGGTAAGCTTTATGGAACTATATCAAACTAAAGAGATTTTGATCAATAATAATAAATCAAATCAACAACACAATTAAATGTTAACCCACTGAATGGAAGAAGATATTCCCCAATGATAATCTAATAAAAGGTTAATATTTAAAATTTAAAAAGAACTCATACAGCCTGACTGGTTGGCTCAGCAGATAGAGTATCAGTCTGTGGACTGAGGGTCTCGGATTTGATTCTGGTTAAGGGCATATACCTTGGTTGTGGGCACATCCCCAGCAGGGGTGGGGTGCATGTTCTCTGTCCGGGGATTGAACCATTGGTTACCTCCTTGTTCATAGTTTGACACTCAACCACAGAGCCATACCACCTGACATCTACCCATTTTTTAATTGGATTGTTTGTCTTTCTTTTTTTGGTTGTATGAGTGTTACAGGGCAGTAGGAATAGGGAAACTGAGACAGGAAAGTAAAAACAAGACCAAATGATGTGGGTAATTTGCAGCCAATTTGTAACTAACAAACCATGGTCTTCCCAGCCAAAGACATAAGAGCAAATGGTTAAAAACCTCCCTAATGAGAACATGCAGAAAGCAAGGGGCAGTTTTACTCCCTAAGCAGAGAAGCCAGCAGTCTCAAGATTTGGCAAGATAAAGTTGCCAGCTGCTTCTCATTTATATGAGAAGACAAAGATCAAAGTTGGGGACAGCCCTTTCTCACTGATGCAGGGGTCTTTCCTGTCTGGCAACACCTATCTGGTGTCAGTGAGAGGTGCCTGTAATATGAGTACATTATATATTTTGGAAATTAACCTCTTATCAGCTGTATCATTGGGTTCCCTTTTCATTTTGATGTTGGTTTAATTTTGCTACATGAGATGTCTGATATTATTGCCTTTGTTTTCTTCTAGAATTTTTATGCTTTTGTGACTTACATTTAAGTCTTTTATCCATTTTGAGTTTATCCTTGTGTATGGTATAAGTTGGTGGTGTAGTGACATTTTTTTGCATGTACCTGTCCAATCACCCCAACACCATTTTTTGAAGTATATTTATTCCATTATATGCTCTTGCCTGCTTTCTGACTGAGAATTCTTGCTTCTCCCAAAGAAACTCTTCTTTTGATGCTATCTCCATTATTCATTTTCTTCCTCCATCTTTTCCTGCATAAGTTCTGATGCAGGGCTCACCATATCTTACATGAACGACTGCAGTAGCCTTCTGATTTGTCTCCCTGCAATCATCAGCTCCCACATTAGCAGTGAACATTGGACTGGTTTTTCTTAAATGAAAATTTAATCATGTTATTTTTCTACTTAACATCTTTTAGTGCCACCCAATACCCGTTAGGACTGAATCCAGACTCAATATGGTAATAACTTGGCCCCAGTCATCCTTCCAGGACCCTGTCATAGCAGTGCTGAACTGCTGAACTGCAGCCTGCTCTCACGCAGCTATGTATCTTTATACATCCCTGTCCTTCTACCTACAATGGTATTTCTCTCATACTCTACCCCCATTAATTTTCAGGAAGATGGCTCCTCACCTCTCTGGCTTTGTTTCCTTTCCTACTGGCCCAGGAAGAGGTAGGATTTTCATTCCCATGCTCTCACTGTATGTGGATTTGCCAGTTTGCAGATCTCTGTTCCCACACTCTGTTTCCACCTTTGATTCTATTGCTATCCTTAATATACCTTCCTGGATGTGACTCTCCAAGGGCAGGGAGACTTCTTGTAATGATAGGAAGAAAACTGATGCCTTTTTAGTTTTTTTTAGCACCATGAAGGACAAGGGATTAAGCAAATATGTTTTTGTTGTTTGTTTGTTTAGTTAATGATGGGGAGGGGACCATTCTTAAATCACCTTGGTAGCATCTGTCCTCTTTACTCTCCACTCTCAAGATGCAAACACATTCTCCTTCCCCCCCCATTTAAGATTTTAATACAAATTTTTGTGAAAACAAGTGAAAGTTTCAATTAAATTGAAAGGTATTTGAATGGCATGAAAATACATTTGTATATCTTAGGAGTAAAAACAAATGTAAAGTCCAAATAAGTGATATAGCAATCAGAATAGGTTCTAACATGAATTCTGCCCTATTCCATGATGACTACAGGGATATGTACCATGTAAATTTTGGGACCACAAGCCTATTTTTAAATTAAAATGCTCAAGTTGCATGCCTAAGCTCATACAATAAACATCCGGGCTAAAATCTTCAGTTGTGACACAGCCTCAGAAAGTATCTCCCTAAATACCTGTTATTCTACAGGTCTGGGAAGACATAGAACTAAATGTAGAAATATTTTAGAGAGTTAAAACTGCATCCTCCATATTTCACATGAAACTATCTCTGCCTATTTATTATTTACTTCTGGTTTAGAAGCAGTCAATGTAGACTGGTTTCCGTTGTCCTTTCTTTCCTTGTGAAGGTCACCTTGGAAGAATGTGATCCAGCTAAGTGTAGATTCCAAATTGAAAAGGGCTATGTGAATCACACATGACCCACCTGAAGGAAAAATAGACCTATATTGTGTTGCGAAAGATTATGAAATAATTTTCCACTGTGTTTCTCATAGCTGTGTCCACCCCTTCTTACACATAAGACTATTCCTCTTCACTTGTCATGATAAAAATCAAATTGCTCAAATCATGGCTGCTGATCCACTGAAACAATTCCTCTTACTTCTGAAAACTTTGCTACATTTACCCATTCCCTGAAACTGACTGAACTTCAGCACATCCCCTCTTAGTAAACTTACAAAAAATCTGCCCTCCTTTTCCAAGTTAGAAGTCCCATTTGGGAATGTTTATGCCTGTAATTTTCAAATAAAGACTACTGCTAATGTTGTTCTGGTTGACCTTTTTTCAGTGTCAAACTATCACAATTTCAGATTTTATTTTGTTATCACAGCCTAGCCTTGTCTATACTGACTAACATATTTGCTAAATTTGTAAACAATATTGGAATATTTTATTGGAACATTTAAAATCTTGTTTGAGTATAGGAAATAGATAAGTGCATGGGAAGATTTGTCATTAGACAAATTAATACATATGTAAGAACACATGCATTCATAAATAAATTCTAAATATTCAAAGATGTTTAATTAATTATAAAATGAGACCAAATTATTCAAGGGACCTTTAATAGTGATTGCTAAAATTTGTAAGACTTATAAATAAAATAATATGTTTTATATAATGGAGTAAAAAACTTAAGGATGAATTGATTTTTTTAATACAATTTTAATAAATCTAATACTGCTTTTTATAAACCATTCAAAACTCTGAAAAGTCTTTTCTATGCATAAAGTCTATACTCAAGGATATGTAGAAGCCTTCATATTTGGCAATTTGCTGTGAGACCTGGTAGAGTTGACACTGACCAATGATTCACACTAGAGTCACTATTTAGGGGATAATGAGATCTCAGAGCAAATGGCTGCAAAGGACAAAAGGCAGAATAAAGAGAAAGTAGAGGAAAGAAAGAATCTTTAGGAGTTGGGAGTAGAGAGAAGCTCTTGTTGTAAAGAGGCAGCCTGAGAAATGTGAATGGAAATTAGGGTCAAGATAGATAAGTCAGAAAATTTCTGAGTGCCCAGCACTCTGTGACTTTGATATTTTGAACTAAAGGGAAAGTTCAGTGTAAAGAAAGGAGATAAGTCACCTTTCTTTCTCTTATTCCCTTCTTGATGCTGATATTTCTTTGTGAGAAAATGGATCTAAGGGAGTGATACCTGAGACCAACTGATTGGCTGAGTGGTAAAACTATTTTTATTATTCTCTGTTTTATTCTGACCCATTCATGATAAAGACTAAATAAATAATCAACACTTACATGTGGGGGGCACTTTACAATGTACAAAGTGCTTTATAAAATCCCCCAAACTCATCTATTTAACCTCTACTATGGATCTCTGAAGTCCTTATTTCTGTCACATATTTTACTTCATTGCAAGTCCACACATATGGAACCACAATCTCATATACTTCTAAAGTTTTGTTTTGAGAGACCTCTGAGATCATTGGGTTCAAACCATTCTTTTAGCAGATGAAGGGATTAAGACTCATAAGAGTTAAATAATTTCATCAAAGCCATAGAGCTAGTTGGAATAAAGTCAGTCAGGCTTTTTGTTTGTTTGGTGGGTTGTTTTTTACTTCTTAATAAGCTTAACCTCAGTTAAAAGATTGGCTTTTAAGTGGAAGATATGTATTTGGGGGAAAGTGTGGAAGAAGAGGAAAGGGTATAGGGAATAAACTCTTGTCTGAAAGCATGTGTTTTCAAGTTCCTTGATACAAAACATTTCCAAAGAAACTCAAATTTGCTTGCAGTTGCTATTAACACATGAGTCTCAGTGAGCTAGTACAAGACATTCCCCGTCATAGATTACACATTACAATATTCAGAAATAAGAGCTGTGGTAGGTAGTCTCAAAGTTGGTTTCCAGTTATCCCTGCCTCCTGTGTAATTTCCTCTGAATGTGGGCTGAACTTAATGACTCACTTCTAAAGAATAGAAGTAAAGGAGTATTGCTTCTGAGACTAAGTTATAAATAATGTGACTTTTGTCTTAAATATTCTCTCTCCCCTTCTCTCTCTCTCTCTCTCTCTCTCTCTCTCTCTCTCTCTCTCTCTCTCTCTCTCATCACTCACTCTGGAAAGAGCTAGCTGCCATGTTTTTAGTTAGTCTCTCCACAGGGCTAACTAAAAACATGGTAGCTAGAAGGGAGATCTTCAGCTAATATACAATAGGAGACCGAGGCCCTTAGTCCAACAAACCACAAATAATTGAGGCCCAACAACAACTAGGTAAGTGAGCTTAGAGCTAGACCCTCCCCTTGGGAGTCTGAGATGAGCACAGCCTCACTGCCAGTCTCATTTCATAAAAGCAGCCTCATGCAATCCTGTGAGCCAGAGGCTTCCAGCTAGTGGATCCCAGAGTCCTGCCTGACTCAGAGAAATGTTTGCTGTTTTAAACTGTCTGCTAAGTGTTGGTCAGTAATAGTTAATTAATACAAGAGTGAAATAAGGACAAAAGAAATCTTAGTTAATTGATTATTTTCTCACTTTGATCAGTGTGTATCACACTCTTGAAGACAGACCTTGAAATGTTTTTAACTTCTCTTCAGCACTGTTACCAGTAAGTTTGCAAATTACACAATTGAAAAATGTATCCATTTATCTACTTGCATTTGTTACTCACTGCACATCATGGTTAAAAATACATCTTAGTAATGAGAAAAAACATTGGGGACCAAATCAGTTATACAAGTTCAGCAACTTATTATATTTGGGTGCAAGATCTAGAGATATTTTCAAGACATGGTGGAGTTGGTATTTTTAGGTGTGAATCATCATCTGGGCCAGAGAGCTTCTCTTCTCTATAGGTGTCCCTCCTCAAAAGCTGGTCCTAAAAGGTGCTCACAGAGCTCCTGCAGTTTTGCTAACATCACATTACTTTATATGCAGAGCTGGAGATAGGCCACAAAATAATAAAAATTCTGATTTTATAATTATACCTACAAAGAGGAATATTTCCCTACTCCCCCAGCGTATAATCAAGTTCCACCTGAAAGACAAAAATTTGGAAAACAATAAAAGTTGTTTGCAGTAACAAAAGTGAATATTGCAAGCCAAAAGAAGCAGACCTGACCTAAAAGTGTGAAGTCTTGAGTCTAGAGAGTAAAGTTCTGGGGGATTTGACAGGTGGGGAAATTCTAAAATGCCATGTAGCCACAATGAAAGGGAGCTCTAATCATTTTGGCTATCCAGAAACACACACACACACACACACACACACACAACACCACAAAAAAAAAAAAAACCCACACAGAATGAAAGATTAGGGAAGAGTTGTGATTAGTAGAGGTTTATTCAATTTAAGGTTCTTATACTAAAGCATAGCTTGTTTATATCTGGGTGCTGAGTTGGAAGTCCAACTAGTTCCACCACTCTCACATTTTTGTTGCTAATTTCTTTTAAGAAAAACATTTGGATGACCTGCCTAAAGAAAGAGATGTTACTACAGTTTCATGAAGCATCTACAATCAGCATATTGAGGAATTTCTCAATATCTTTTCTGTTCCTCCTTATTTTTTCTTTTCTTTTCCTCTTATTTCTGCTTTTTTCTTCTTATTATTACTGAACAGCCTGGGATGTTCCATTTAAGAACAAGATGTTATTGTCACAAGGTAGTTTCGTTTACTTGCTGCAAGTAAAGGAGACAGGATTCATATCCATTGTTCTCTTTCCTGGATCCATCTCCTCCCAGGGAGGCTTAGTCATGGCTTCCATACACTATTTGGTGAATTACAGGTTAATTTCTTCTTTTCAGCTAGCTATACTTATCTAGTTGGGTTCCTGTCAAACTCATCCTGTTTACAGCTACAACTGAAAAGTACTCTGCTACATTTTAACATTTAGCAAAAATAACATTTGGTAATAACTGCCTAGACCTTGAGAACATTGGTGAATATTTTTTTCTCCCCTCTATTTTCCTCTTCAAAAACATTACTAACCTTTTGCATCAGCTTCCCTCTATGCTATGGTGAAGCTAACACCCCTTCTCCCCCAAAGATGGGTATTTAGACCCGAGGAAGGACTGTCACAAGAGGACACTGCATATTTTGTGAATCTTTCTTGTCTTTAGTTGCACTAAAAGCCATATTTATATTACACTTTTATTTTTTTAATTTAGTGGCTCATTATTTCTAGACATGGACTTTTCAAAATTTATTTTCCTTTCTAATGGAGTCAAACCAATAGACTCATGTCTTTCATTATCAAGGAAGAGAACATTTACATTTTCCTGGAGTCTAACTTACTAATGACCCAGGGTGGCTTTTAAATAGAAATGCTTTTGGGGTCCTATTGTGTGAAGGGAGCAGTCAAGACCTAGCCAGTTGTGAAACCAAATTGATTTCTGAAAAAAAAAGTGTTAAAGGAGACCATGTAAAAAGTAAAAGAAATAAATTGATCATACATGTGTAATCATTATTCATATGAGCACTCTCTCTATTATTTCATAACACAGCTGTATACACATACACACAAAAAAACACAGCCCCCCTTTTTTTTCTTCCATTGGACTCTTCAATAATTTCTGTTTAATGAAATACAAATGTTCATGTGCTTCATTGTGAGGAGCATAGTCTTGTTGGGTGTTCATTCAGCACTGGCTAGAGTGACTGTGCCCATCTAGTACAAATGTCTGTAGGTCTTTGAAAACCCCTTGACAGGGCCTCTTTTCAGCAAGTCAGTTGCCATGGTCACCAGTGTGCTGATTTGCAAAGAAAATTGGAAAGCATGCTCATTATGTCCAAAACTACATTGGGGAATGAAGAGAGCAGGTTTGCTTGAGAGTTGGCAATTGGGTTGTTAGTCTCCCTGCACACACACTTCCATCAAACAATGTCTCATTCAACTGTGTAAGTCAAGTTTAAAACTGCCATCTTTCAAGCTGCAGTGGGCCTGGGGAGTGTGATCAGAAAAGCATCATTCACAGAATCATCACAGCACAGACTTTCAGGCTGATCTGTTCCAGTGACTAGCAAAGACCCTAGAGGTGGGACAGATGGGTGATAGAGTGGAAAGCAATGATACCTCAATTCTGTGGCCACATGGCACCAATTAGTAAATGTTTTAGCTGTTTTTGTAACATTTTGAGTTTTATTCACCTACAAAGTGAGGTGGGTGACAGAAAATATCTATAGGTTCTCTTTCATCCTTTAATTCTGTGATTTGAAAACCCACTCTCGATGCTGATTCAATCATTTTACATGCCCAGGCACACATATGCAGCTTTATTTAGTTATCTTTAATGTTTTCTTCGTTTGAGAGCATAAATGGAATGCCTCACATTTTCATATGAGGAATATAAGTAAAATTGACCTCTTTCAACCTGTAAAGAGAGAACGTAGCTATAGTAGTTTGAGAATTAATCTGAGGAAGCATTGGTTTAATCGTCTATGATTACCTTTCTTAGCAGCAATAATTGTCATCTACTTTGAAATAATACCTATAATTCATTCTAGTACTTATTTTCTACTCTGTGCTGGCTTCTTTCATATCAGGAGAGACTAGATAATTCTTCCAAAGTCTTACAGCTAAGTGGCGAGGCTTTATTTTGAATATATATTCTTTTGATGCCAAATTTATTGTTTTTCTATCTCCTAGGACTGCCTTTTTCCTTCTTCCTGCCAATCTTCACTTAAAGGGCCCTGGAAATCCGGGTGGGAACAGAAAGGCTTACTATAAAGGGATAAATCCAGTGGAAAATTTGGTGGGCCCAAATATAAGTTTTCTAGAAAAAATGAAATTACACTAATTACAGACATGTGCATATCTATGGATATAACTGAAAAATGACTGAGATCTAGAGAGAAAGGACATATCAAAGGATAGTAATTTATGTCTCTATTTACTGAGTAAGCTAATCCCTATGTAATAAAGAGGTAATATGCAAATTGACATCACTCCAACACACAAGATGGTCATCCACAGGTGGTCAAAGATGGCTGCCCTCATGTGGACACAAGTTGGGGGAGGGGCAGGCCTAAGGGGAGGGCAGTTTAGAGGGCCCCAGGTCTGCAGGGGAGGGCAGTTGGGGGCAACTAGGCCAGCAGGGAAGGGCAATTAGGGGTGACTGGGCCAACAGGGGAGGGCAGTTGGGGTTGACCAGGCCTGCAGGGGAGCAGTTAGGCATTGATCAGGCTGGTAGGGAGCTTGGTTAGGGCAGTGGTTCTCAACCTTTAATACAATTCCTCATGTTGTGCTGACCCCCAAACATAAAATTATTTTAGTTGCTACTTCATAACTTTAATTTTGCTACTGTTAATGAACTGTGATGTAAATATCTGTGTTGGGAGTCATCATAACATAACATGAGGAACTATGTTAAAGGTCACAGCATTAGAAAGGTTGAGAACCACTGGGTTAGGGGATGATCAGGCTGGCAGGCAGAAGCAGTTAGGGGCAATCAGACAGGCAGGCAGGCATGCAGTTGGGAGCCAGCAGACCTGAATTATTAGAGGGAAGTCGACATCCCTCAAGGGGTTTCAGATTGGAGAAGATGCAGGCTGGGCTGAGGGACACCTCCCTCACTTGTGCACAAATTTTGTGCACCAGACCGCTAGTTATTTAAATAAAATTACTGAATTTGGAAAGCTTGTGTATTGCACTAGGAATGTAATTTTATTAACTGATACCCCGGAAGGAGACTAGAGCCACATTATAGCTGATTTGGAAGGAAAATAACGTAAAGCTCAACGAGGCCAGCAAAGCCACAATACTTCAACTGAACTGAGTGGCTGTTGCTTTTAGCATTCTGAGAGCTAATTATTTTTTTTTATTTAAGAATCAAATGAGTTAATAAATATGAAATTGGAATGTAGTGTTAATTGCTATTAAATAAACAAATATATAGTGTGTATTCCAGGTACTATTCCAAGAGCCTGATTTTATTTACTGCTATTATCCACATCATATAAATAAGGAAATTGATGTGCTCAGATCAGTATTAACTTGATGGAGTATATTGCTCTATGACCTTGGTACAGTGGCCTATTATTGAATAATACAAATCCCTAAATACATATTGGAGTTGGCTTTATCATGATTTTCAAAATGTTTTGTAATTTGCTCCAGTTTTTTTCTCTCTATAACATTTGCCTAGCTGTAATTACAATTAAAGTTTTGGTTTCCTTTCCCTTGCTCTAATTTTAATTCCCCTCAAATACATTTACATATTCTATTTCTTATTAGTTAGACTGAAAGAACCAGGAAACCCACTGCTCTTCAGAGAGCACCAGCCAGATGTTGATAAATATCAACCCCTGGCAACAACCATTCTACTTTCTGTCTCTTGGTACCTCTTATAAGTGGAATCATACCATATGTATCTTTTTGTGACTGGCTTATTTCACTTAGAATAATATCCTCAAAATTCATTCTTGTTATAGTATATGTCAAACCTTCTTTCCTTTTAAGGCTGAATGATATTCCATACTCTATTTCATGTACATATATGCCATATTTTGTTTTGCATTTATCTGTTAATGGACACGTGGCATGTTTCCACCTTTTGGCTATTGTAAACAATGCTGCTGTGAACATAGGTACATATATAGTGTTTGAGTCCCTGTTTTCAATTCTTTTGGGAATATACCTATCTAGTAGTGGAATTTCTGAAACATATGGTAATTCTATTTTTAGCTCTTGAGAAATCTCTATACTTTGTTTTTAAAAATATATTTTGTATTGATTTTTTACAGAGAAGAAGGGAGAGGGATAGAGAGCCAGAAACATCTATGGGAGAGAAACATCCATCAGCCACCTCCTGCACGCCCCCCACCAGGGATGCGCCAGCAACCAAGGCACATACCCCTGACTGGAATCGAACCTGGGACCTCCCAGTCCACAGGTCGACATTCTATCCACCGAGCCAAACTGGTCTCGGCTATACTGTTTTTCATAGCAGCTGTACCATTTTATACTCCCACTAATAGTGCACAAGGATTCCAATTTTTCAGCATCCTTGTTAATACTTGCCATTTTCTATTTTTGAAATGTAGGCAATCTGTTTAATAGATGTGATTTGGTTTCTCACTATGATTTTGATTTGCATTTTCCTAATGATTAGTGATATTGGGTATATTTTCATGTGCTTACTTGTCAATTGTATATCTTCTTTGAGGAAATATCTATTCAAATTCTTTGTCCATTTTTGAATTGGTTTATTTGTCTTTGTTGTTTAGTTAGAAGTTACTTAAGTACTCTGAATATTAATCCCTTATGTTTTGCAAATATTTTCTCCCATTCTATAGATTGCCTTTTCACTCTATTTGGATTTCATTTTAAGCTCACTTTTTATTTTTACAGTGTTGTATTTAAAGAAGTGTCCTTCCTTGTCTAAAACTATTCACCTATAGAAGTATATTTACTGATTCTACTAGTATTTCCTGGATGTGATACAAAATTTATAAAATTGCGAATAGACCTTTGTGAGCTAGGCAAGAATCAGCAAACATAGTAAGGGTCTAGTTGGGAGACAAAAACCACAACAATGATTATAACAGAATAAATTTACTATAAAGAACAATTAAGCAGGTGTTGGAGAACTAAAAAGGCAAAAGGGGGAAACATAACAAAGATAGTAATTGCAGAAAGTTACTAACTGGAAAAATAAAAGGAAGAGGTTGCTGTTATTAAAATTTAACAAATGAGAAGAGGGGCTTATGAGGTTGGCCCAGCTCTCTGCTCTTATCTTGGAGAAGTAGTGATGCATCTGACTCTGGAACTGTGGAAACACTGCAAGTGGTTGCTGCTGCCATGGTGAAGAAGCCATGTGATGGCAATGCTGATGTGACATGAAGCAAATGGAGTAAAAAGCATCTACCCATTGTCCATCTCTCCAGCATCCATTTCTCTGTAAGCATATCATGGCAGAGCCTAATAGGAGCAAATGGCAGAGATAAATACTAGTTTCCAGAGTCGCCCCATTTTCACTAAGCAGAGTACAGAAAGGCGAATGTACAGCTCAGAGACAATGGCATAATAGGATAGCCACTAAGGCCCTTTTATGGCCCTTGTTTGTGTTTATAACTCCAGAAATTAGCACAGTGTCAGGAATATATTAAGTGTTGAGAAGTATTGGATGAATAAAAAAGAAATGGACCTAGAAAGCAGAATTCTAGAAAGGAAATACAAAGCTGAGTTTACTGGCTTTGTACTTCACTCACCTAGGACTTAATTATATTTAATTTTTAGTTCCTCTGAATATGAACTGCCTGCTCAAAACTTCATTTATTAGAGTGGCTTCCATTTACTGGGCACTTACATTGTATTAAAGGTTCAACATACTTCTTATTCCTTTTAGGCTTCCTATAAACGAAGGTATTCCTATTTCCACTTTACAGATGAGAAGACTGGACTTGGAAGTTAAGCAGTATGATCAAGATCAGCTTGATAGTAAATAATAGAACTGGGATTGAAAACTTAGGTCAGTTTGCTTCCACAGGCTGTACTAGTACTCTTAACCTTTACTCTCACATGCTCAGTCTTTTACATGGTATTTAAAGGCACTCACTGGATACTCTTTGGTCTTCTTTTTTGTCTAAGCTGCACTGTCGGCAAATTTGATCTGGCTTTACAGGGCCTGCCCACCAGAATATTCAATAATTGGGTTTTCCTTAGTCCTTTTGGTTCATCTCTCCTCCCCTCCAATATACTCCCCTCCTCTCCCCTCCTCTCTCCCATGAATGGTTCATCCATAGGGATATTTAAAGGAAAGAAATAATTAGATACTATGAAAAACAAAAGAACCATATGTAAAATGATTGAACAGATTACTCTGTGGTCCTGTAAGTAGGACGATTTTGCCAACTTTTACAGAATGATTGATATTGAGAGTGCTCCTGGCCTACCCTGAACCTCCAAATACATGCTTCACCAGTGCTGGAGTATTTCTCAGCCCACGAGAAGGGCTTCACAGTCTATACTGATGATTGGCAAACTTTAGCCTATGTGTTGTTTGTTTTTGTAAGTAATTTTTTATTGAGACACATCTTGACTCATTCTCTTACTTACTGTCTGTATCTGCTTTCACATAACAGCAGAGTTGACTAGTTACAACAAAGACTGCGTGACCCATGAAGCCCAATATATTTCATATTTGACCTTTTATAGAGAGTTGACTGGCCCCTAATCTATACAGACCAAGGATACCATTGATCTTTCAGCCACCTCAACAGTGTTTGCAGTTTCTTCATTTTGATTACTTGGGATTGGGAGTTTCTCTTCAGGCATAATGCACGGAGGAAAACAGTGCTTCAAAACTCAACACATAAAAAGCCTTCAAATCTTGAGTGTGGCTTCCTTTGTTAGCTTCTAAATGGTTTTCCTCTCCCCAAGAAATGTGCACTCCTTGGACAAGTGGATGATGTTACCTGATCTTTAAAATATATGGGGTAATTTTTTAAAATTGTTTTAGGGTTTTCTTAAACTTAAAAAAAAAAGAAGAAGAAAAGAGCAAGAGCCAAAGTCTTCAATTTCAAAGAGAATCATTCTTATTGGAAAACAATAAATAATTTTACACAAAAAAGAACAAATCATTTTAAATCTTGCTCTTATATCACTTCATTGATTGTATTTCTTTTCAGATGATCTAAAACACACACCGTATAATACTATTCCTATTCTAAAACTTCAAAAATATTATTCTACTTTAATTTCCCTGCCAATCCTACAAAGGGACAAGCATTATTTAACTTATTTTACCAATGGAGAAAATGAGATCCTGACATCTCATTTTGGAGGGAATTATTTTGGCTTCAATATATAATAAAATAACAGTATTGCACCAAAAGAAAACCTATGTTTCACTATTTGCATGTATGTACTGTGCAAACACTAAAAGGAAAGTTCATAAAATGGACAAAGAACAATGAGTTGCTGTGGTTTTCATTAAATTCTCATGATCTCTAATAGGATAATGCTATTTCTTTTGTGATATTAATCAGGAAAGAACTTCTCAAAATATAAAATCATAAAAAATATGATGTAAGAGATGCTTTGGGTAATTCTTAAAAGTATGGTCTTTGCTTTCAGACACTTTATAGACTTTCTGAGAAATAGCAATAAAACAGAAAAAGTGTAGCCAGATTTGCTGAAAAAGTTATCTTCAAATTTATTTGTGTGTAAAAGTGCCCCTGTGGGCAAGGGAAACTTGATGCCCAGCACATTTCTGGGACTTACCCTGAAAGATTTTGAATTTTAGTTCAGAGGTGGAGCTCAATAATCTGCATTTTACCAAATACCCATGGCTTTCTTACTTAGGTGGTGTTTAAGCCATATCTCAGGAAGATACTTCAGTTTTTTTTAAAGAACAAATGAGTCCAGCAGTGTGGCTCAATGGTTGAGAATTGACTTATGAACCAGCAGGTCATGGTATGATTCCAGGTCAGGGCACATAAAGGTAGCCTACCAATGATTTCCTCTCACCATTGATGTTTTTTTTTTCTCTCTCTTCTCTTCCTTTCTGAAGGTAGAAGTAAGTCTGGCATTTGAGAAAGAGGATTAGGCATCTTCTTCAAGGGATAATTTAGAGGGACTGATAGGACCATACTTCTTACTGCTTCTCCCAAAGAACTTCCTAACCATTATAATAGGAAAAAAAATTATAACTAGAAATGCACTCATTTGGCTTGGAATATTTTTTCCTAAAGAAATGCAAATAAGTTAAGAGGCAAAGATCATTTGAATTTTAGCCATCATTTATACCTCAGTTTGGTTGACTTTATTAGATAATCCCTTAGAGAAGTTTCAATGGGGTCAGGGACATTGCTACCAGAGTGCGGGGAGGGGAGGCTCTTAAAGTTAACAAGGCTATTCTGTGCCTTAAAAAAGAATTGAAGATCTGTGGAGGGAAATGGAAAGAAAAATGAGGTGTATAGATGACATTTACAAGCCTGCAAGGTCCAGAAAAGGTTGAGGATGTCCATTTACTTGTAAGATCAAAGTAATGTAGGGTTCTTAATAGAATTACAGCATTTTTTGTTCTAGTTTGCTTGTTTATATCAATCAAAGTTCCTAAGCTGACAGTTTGTAAAATGATGTGCTTCTGTTTGAGACTATTGCTTCATATTGTTACAGAAAACCAGAGAAGAACCAAGCAATACTTATAGAGATGGAGATACATTTATTATGTGTGGGTCCAGAGGAAAATGTGTCTCAAATTCTGGACCCCAACATGGAGGAATTTTCCCTATTTATAGGTTTTTACCTTCTTTGTCTCCCAAATATGGGGTGGTTCCAGCCGCTTTTACAAGTCTTTAAAGATCCACTCTGTCCTGGGGCCTTGAGTTCTCAACCAAAGGCCTGGTCTGCTGCTAGCACTGATAGTTTTGTCCAAGGAAGGTTTAATGAAGTCTCTGAAGTGGGAGTAGTCTTATTTTCTATTATTTATTTATTTATTGTGCATTTATTTAACTTCTTTATTAATGTATTACATGTGTAAATAACTTCCCATTGCCCTCCCACTCCCACACATGCTCTAACCCCCCAATGTCTTGTGTCCATTGGTTATGCTTATATGCATGCATACAATTCCTTTGGTTGATTTCTTATCTACCTCACCTCTTCCTAAACTTCCCACTGTAATTTGACAGTCTATTTGATGCTTCACTGCCTCTGTATCTATTTTTTGTTAATCAGTTTATAATGTTCTTTATTACCCATAAATGAGTGAGATCATGTGATATTTTTTTTCATTGACTGGCTTATTTCACTTAGCATAATGCTCTCCACTTCCATCTAAGTTGCTGCCAATGGTAAGATTTCCTGCTTTTTTATGGCAGCATATTATTCCATTGTATAGATGTACCATAGTTTTCTGATCCACTCATCTGCTGAAGGGCACCTAGGCTGTTTCCAAATCTTAGCTATTGTAAATTGTTCTGCTATGAATATAGGGATGCATATATCCTTTCTGATTGGTGTTTCTAGTTTCTTAGGATTTATTTCTAGGAGTGGGATTACTGTGTTGAATGGGGGTTCCATTTTGAGTTTTTTGAGGAAACTCCATACTGTTCTTGACAGTGGCTGCAGCAGTTTGTATTCCCATCAGCAGTGCACAAGGGTTCCTTTTTTCTGCATCCTTGCCAACACTTGTTTGTTGCTTTGTTCATGATAGCCATTCTGACAGGTGTGAGATGGTATTGTATTGTTGTTTTGATTTGCACCTCTCAGATAACTATTGACTTTGAACATGTTTTTATGTGTCAATTGGCCTTCCTTCTGTCTTCTTTTGAAAAGATTTTATTTAGGTCCGTTGCCCACTTTTTTATTGGATCATTTGTCTTCCTTTTATTAAGTTGTATAAGTTGGCTGTAGATGTTGGAGATTAAACCTTTATCAATGATAACATTTGCAAATATGTTCTCCCATTCAGTGGGCTTTCTTGTTGTTTTGTTGATGGTTTCTTTTGCTGTGCAAAAGCTTTTTATTTTGATGTAGTCCCATTTGTTTATTTTATCTTTAGTTTCTATTGCACTTGGAGCAGTATCAGTAAAGAAGTTCCTTAGGCATATGTGTGAGCTTTTGCTGCCTGTGGATTCCTCTGGTTACTAGAGTCTAGTATTTTTATAGTTTCCCATCTTTGGTTTAAGTCCTATATCCATTTGGAGTTTATTTTTGTGTATGATGTAAGTTGGTGGTCTAGTTTCATTTTTTTGCATGTATCTGTCCAATTTTCTCAACACCATTTATTAAAGAGACTGTCTTGACTCCATTGAGTGTTCATGCCTCCTTTGTCAAATATTAGTTGAGCATAATGCTTTGGGTCAATATCTGGATTCTCTATTGTATTACCTTGGACTATATGTCTGTTCTTGTGCCAGTACCGGGCTCTTTTGAGAACAGTGGCTTTGTAATACAGCTTGAAATCTGGTATTGAGATCCCACCTACTCTATCTTTTCTTCCTCAAGATTGCTGTAGCTATTCAGAGACATTTTTATTCCAGATGAATCTTTGGAGAGTTCTTTCTAGGTCTGTGAAATATGCCCTTGGTATTTTAATGGGGATTGCCTTGAATATACATTGCTTTGGGTAGTATGGACATTTTCATGATGTTGATTCTCACAATCAATGAGCCTAGTATGCTCTTCCATCTGTTTATGTATTCCTCTATCACTTTTTTCAGTGGCCTGTAATTTTCATATATAGGTCTTTTGCCTCCTTAGTTAAGTTTATTACTAGGTATCTTAATTTTTTTGGTGTGATGGTAAATGGGATAGCTTTTTTAGTCTTTCTTTTTCTAAGTTCACCATTACTGTATAAAAATACCATCGATATCTTGGCATTAGTTTTGTATCCTGGTACATTGCTGAATTCATTTATTAAGATTATTAGTTTTTTTGAAGGAGTCTTTCAGGTTCTTTATGTACAGTATCATGCCTTCTGCAAATAAGGAAAACCTTCCTTCTTCTTTTCCAATTTGGATGCCTTTTGTTTCTTCTTCTTACCTAATTCCATTGGCTAATACTTCCAGTACTATGTCGAACAGGAGTGCTGAGAGTGGGCATCCCTGTCTTGTTCCTGTTCTTAGGGGAAATGGTTTTAGTTTTTGTACATTAAGTATGATGTTAGCTGTGGGTTTATCATATATGGCTTTTATGATGTTGAGGTATGATCCTTCTATTCCCACTTTGCTGAGAGTTTTTATCTAAAAAGGGTGTTGGATTTTGTCAAATCTTTTTATGCATCAATTGATATGACTATGTGATTTATATCTCTCAATTTGTTTATGTGATGTGTCATATTTATTTATTTGCAAATAATGTACCATCCTTATATCCCTAGGATAGATCCTACTTGGTCATGGTGTATGATCTTCTAATGTACTGCTGAATTCAATTTGCTAGAATTTTGTTGAGGATGTTTGCATCTATGCTCATGAGGGATATTGGCCTATAATTCTCTTTCATTGTGTTGTCTTTATCTGGTTTTGGTATTAGGGTGATGCTGGCTTCATAGAAGATGCTTGAAAGTGTTCCTTCCTTTTGAATTTTTTGGAATAGTCTGAAGAGGACAGGTTTTAGTTCTTCCTTGGTAAAACTCTCCTGTTTAGCTAATGACCCTAGGCTTTTGTTTGTTGGAAGCTTTTTATGATTGCTTCAATTTCTTCCATCGTTATTGGCCTATTGAGTTGTTTGGATTCTTCCTGATAGAGCTTTCAAAAGTTATATTTTTCTAGGCATATGTCCATTTCCTGCAGGTTGTTCAATTTGTTGGAGTAGAGTTGTTCATAGTATTTTTAAACAATACTTTGTATTTTGGAGGGGTCTGTTGTTATTTCTCCTCTTTCATTTCTGATTTTGTTTACTTGAATCCTCTCTCTTTGCTTCTTGGTGAACCTAGCTAGAGGTTCATCAACCTTGCTTATCTTTTCAAAGACCCAACTCTTGTTTCTGTTGATCTTTTAAATTGTTTCTTTGTCTCTATGTTGTTTATTTCCACTCTAATTTTTACTATTTTTTTCCTCTGCTTACACTGGGCTTTTCTTGTCACTCTCCTTCTAGCTCTTTGAGTTGTTAGGTAATTTATTACCATAGTTTCTTGTTTTTTGTAGTAGGCTTGTAGAGCTATGAACTTCCCTCTCAAGACTGCTTCACTGTGTCCCATAGATTTTATATGGTTGTGTTTTCATTGTCATTTGTTGTCATGATGTTTTTCATTTCTTTTTTTATCTCTTTGGTAATCCAGCCATTGTTTAATAGTATTCTGTTTAGTCTCCATGTGTTTGATTTTTTTTATATTGTTTTTATTATAGTTGATTTCCAGTTTTATGCCACTGTGGTCTGAGAAAATGCTTGATATGATTTCTATCTTCTTGAATTTTAAGAGACTTTGCTTATGACCCAACATATAGTCTATCTTTGAAAATGACCCATGTGCACGTAGAAGAATGTATATTTTGTGGCTTTGGGTGAAATGTTCTGAAGATGTCAATTAATTTCTTCTGGTCTAGTGAGTCATTTAGGATTGATGTTTCTTTGCTGATTTTTTGTTATGAGGATTTGTCCAATGGTGATAGTGGGGCATTAAAATTTACTACTAATATTGTATTGCTGTCAATCTCTCCCTTGATATCCTCCAGGAGGTGTGTTTTTTTTAATGTATTTAGGTGCTCCTATATTGGGTGTGTATATGTTTACCAGAGTTATTTCTTCTTGTTGGATTGTTCCCTTAAGTATTATGAAGTGGCCTTCCTTATCTCTTGTTTTCCTTCATTTTGAGATCTACTTTTTCAGATATAAGTATTGCTACTCCAGCTTTTATTTTTCATTTCAATTTGCCTGAAAAATCGTTTTCTATCCCTTCACCCTCAGTCTGTGTGCATATTTTTTTCTGAGGTGGGTTTCTTGTAGACAGCAGATATATGGTCATGTTTCCTTATCCAATCTGTTACCCTATGTCTTTTGATTAGAGCATTTAATTCATTTATATTTAAAGTTATTAGTGATAGGTATTTATTTGTCACCATTTTTATTCCTTACCCCTGTGTTTTTTCTATGCTTCCTATTTCTTTTTTTTTTTTAACAGCAGACCCTTTAGCATATCTTGCATTGCTGGTTTGGTGGTAATAAATTCCCTTAGTTCTTTTTGTCTTTGAAGCTCCTGATTTCACCTTCAATTTTGATGGAAAGCCTTGCTGGGTACAGTATTCTTGGATTCAGACCCTTCCTTTGAATGACTTTGTATATTTCATTTAATTCCCTTCGGGCTTGATGAGTTTCTGTTAGTAATCAGTTGCTACTGTGATGGGGCTCCTTTGTAGGTAACTTTCTGTCTCTCTCTGGCCTCTTTTACGACTCTTACTTTGTCATTGGTGTGTAATAATATGTGCCTTGGCATTGGCTTTAGAGTTTCATTTGCTTGGGACTCTTTGAGCTTCTTGGATTTGTGTGGGTTTTTTTCTTCCGTATATCAGGGAAGTTTTCTGTCATTATTTCTTCAAAGAGATTTTTTTATTTCTTGCTCAGTTTCCTCTCCTTCTGAAACCCCTCTTATATGGATGTTGTCTTGTTTTGTGTTATCCCAAAGTTCCCTTAGGCTCCCCTCTTGCTTTTTAAGTTTTTTTTTCTAGAAGCTGCTCTACTTGAGTATTTTTTTCTACTTTGTCTTCTATCTTACTGATGTGGTTTTCTATTTCTTCTAGTCTATTTAAAAATATATGTTTTATAGATTTTTTTACAGAGAGGAAAGAAGAGGGACAGAGAGTTAGAAACATTAATGAGAGAGAAACATTAATCAGCTACCTCATGCATGCCCTTACTGAGTATGTCCCCACATCCAATGTACATGGCCTTGACTGGAATCGAACCTGGGACACGCAGACCAATACTCTATCCACTGAGCCAAATTGGTTTCTGCTCTAGTCTAATTTTGATGCATTCTTTTGAGTTATGTGCAGTAGCAATGTCATTTTTCATTTCTTCTTGGTTCTTCTTCATTTCCTCTTGATTCTTACCTATATTGTCAAATTTGTCTTCCATTCTTTTTAGGTACCTTATGACCATTTCTTTGAATTCTTTCTCCAGCAGGTTGCTTGCTTCCATTTCATTTACTTCCTTTTCTGGTGATGCCTACTTTTCTTTCATATACGAACTGTTTCTTTGTCTGCCCATAGTCTCTCTTCTCTGGGTGTCTGGTTATGTAGTTCTCTCTCTCATATGTTGATTTAAAGGCAAACAATACAACACAACTATGTTCAACACACAAAGCATTGAACAGCAATGTATTCATGATATTAATAGTCACAAATAAAGGTGACAACCAGAGAGAGACAAATTGGGGGATAGGAGTGAAGGAAAAAGAGAGAAAAGAAGAAAAAGAAGAGAAAGGAAAAGAAAGGAGTATCAAAATGAAACTGGCAGGATGGAGAAAAAAGAAAAAAAGAAAGAAGTAGGAGAAAAAAAGTAAGAAAGAGAAGAAAGAGAATAAGAAAAAGAAGGGGGGAAAATATATATATATATGAGGAGAAAACTTCAATAGAACAGCCACTAATCTCACAAATGCCAGCAACAAGTACCTGGAGATAAATACAAACTACAAACAACAACTAATATCAAGGGAGGTAAGGGAAAACTGAGGTTAAAAACAAGCAAAAACAAAGCAAACAAACAGGAAAATAAAACAAGAAAAATAAGCAAAACAATCTCACAAAAAAGTATTAAAAATCCATATAAACAACATTCAAGCAAACAACAACAAAAGGACAGAGATAAAAATAATTTTTTGGATAGTGAAGAGAGAGGTGTGTAGGGACTTGGAGCAGGAAATTGGAAATTATATAAATGGGGTGAAATTTTAACAAGGCATAAAAAGAAAGAATAGGCACAATCTAAAGTAGGAAATGTGTAAGAAAAACAGGACAACAAAAATGGAAAAAGTTAAGAAGAAGGTGATGGCATAAAGGTAGAGTTGAAATAGAGTAAAATGATGCTAAAAGAAAGATGAAAATAAAATGTAGAACTCTAATCCCAAAGTAAAATAAAGAGAAAATAAAATGACACTTTTGTTTTACAAAAAAATAAAATAGTAGTAGTAATAATACTGGTTGAAAATAAAAATGTAATAATTAAAAAGTAAAAATCAAGTGAGGAAAAAAGAAAAAAAATTAGTTTCTTAAGTAAAAGATGAAAAAATAAAAAGTAAAAAAAATAGAATATGCAGTAGTGAAGGTCATTCATTACCTCTATTGATTTGTTTGGCATGCCTATTTCCCAGGCGGGACATTGCAGTCCCTGCATTCACTGGTGCTCAGTGTTGTAAGATAGTCCTGGTTTTTAAGCCAGAGGTATATCTTTTTTTTT